>CM021102.1:513286737-513405184 GCA_007115665.2 Sequoiadendron giganteum
CAAACCTTTCAATAAAAAGATGAAAGACTCTTATTCTAAAATTTAAACATAGAAAGAACCTCACTGATCTAAGTACAACTTATAATTATCGAAATTAATATATGTATAAGTATATTAAATAGGATATATATATTTATTTATTTATTTAAGTATTGAATGTATTTTAATTTCAACTTACAAAATAACATCCGCAAACTATATATACAATTATATATATAATCTTTAAATCAAACCACTGTTTAAATGCCGATATATAAATACCAATATACATATATAGATCAGCATGCAAATTAATACCTGAACTTAACTAAGGGTTCGGCACACTATTATTAATATGCTATAATTGAAAATTCGATCACCACTTAATATACTATCCATGCTCACCAACTCCAAACTCAAATTTTACATGGAAATAAAGGGCTATTCAAGAATAGGCACAAAGAAGGATAAGGAAATTGCTCAAACACGAACCACTAGATAGGCCAATATCTATCAAAGCATAAAAAACACAAGCGCTATCTAAGAATAAATCTGAGGGCAAAGTAACATGGAATATACTGTTGTCAATATAAGAAATTAAACTGCAGAGGTAATTATATACAACACAACCGCATATACACAAATTAAAGCCAATTAGAAACATGCTAGAGTTTATTAGTTCCTGCCTATTTATAGGCGGAGACTAATATTTTCGGTGCACTTTTTTCGGCTATTAGTTTGTCTCGGAAGGTTGGTCGGAAGACACAACTGATTTAAGCTATGGTTTTGAGTAATTTTTTTATTAAAACAGAATTTTAGCTATTTCTTACAATTTTCTGATTGGCCAATGTGATTTTAGGAGGGGTTTCTGGATTTTTGAATTATAAATTGTTTGGCCACCCAATGAGCAATAGCGGAGGAAAATATTTTGTATATCACTAATGTTTTAGGGTGTTGTCGTGTCTTCACAGTGAGCGTTAGGTGGCATTGTTCATGGAGTTCACGTGCCTCGCCTCTGCTGTAACATTTTGCATTCGTGGCTAGAATAGAAATTGTTACTTCACTATACAAGGGCTTGGGTATATTTTATTTTCTTAAGGACAAAAACATTCTAGTCACAGGCGTAACAAGCTTTGTCAAGTGCTTCCTCTTTATGTTCTTCAAGGTTTCCATCCTGAAATTCAGGCCTTTTGGAGGACAGAGCAGTGTTGTTTGTCACTTCAGAGCGAGTGCATAGAGGCTTTCATGTGTTTCAAAGCTAGTGCATATGTAAGTGCTCTCAACTCTTAACACTCTCTCAATCAAAGCATTACTTGAATTCAAGCCATGCAATTTTGCTTTTTGGACCTATAGGTTCCATTTTTTTCATCTTCCTTGATTTACCTCCTATTTTCATGGAAATGAAAGACAAACCGATGTGTTGTCAGTTATAAGATACAAAACTGGTCATGTTGACTCTATTCATTTCTTATATTTTGATATTTTCTGCAAACAGTAGCTTGTAACTTATGCAGAACATGGCTAACATAGACGGAGTTAAAAACACCCAGCATATGTCTTCCGCTAATTTATGGCTGCTCTGAATTTTCCTATGACCGGTATGCATTCGATGCAAGGTGTTTTTGCTATGTGCATTCAATGGCAGGCTACTTGAAAGTTGAATGTTGCAATGTTGGAATTGTAGTATTTGAACGACTAGATTTTGGCGACTCTCTTCGTGCTTAGGAATTGTAATTATGCTTGCTATAAACTTGCTATATTTCTGATAATGAATTTTTGTAATTGTTCTTGAATGTTCTAGTTAACTGAACTATCTGTTAAGTGTAATTCTTGCTACAATACGGGGATTATATAGTGATTTCAAATTATTGTTCATTTTGCAAGGATTTATCATACATTTCTACATATGTTTTTTTGCTATTTAAAAGACACAAGGTAAATGTTGTTTCTTTGTTTTGTAGCATCTCATTCTACACACCCTCGAGTATGCTAGAAATAGTTCGTAGGGGTACATGTTTTTAGGGTTTCAGGGATTTACCCCATCCTTGTTATTTCTGACAAGTATTCATGGGAGCACTATGAGAAAATACAAATCTTATTTCTTCACGTAAGAAGATAGTAGGATACCATAATGCAAATTTGCACAATTAAAAAAACCCATATGATATCATTGGTTCATCAATTTTTACTTGTTATCAACAATTTGATCTTTTCATCTAGTGATTTTGAAATCAATTATGTTATGATTCTGGGATCTTGGATCTTTGTCATAAACGCAGAGAAATATTCTTTGAAAAATGCAGAGAAAAATTCCTTGATAAACTTTAATTCTTAAGAGGTTCGTATTCATTTGCATATATGTTTTCCCATTCACAGACTATGCAATCTCGTTGGGTTGGTGTAACAACAGATTGCTTGAAAGTTTATGGGATGCCTTTGATGCAAGTAAAAGTTATGAACTAAAATTTTATGGAGTAAGCTTGGACGACATTCCTTAATATTAAAATTATAATCTCTAACTAAGCAAGAGCATTTATATCTCTTGAGTAATTGTTTTGGTGGCAACTATTTTTCTTTGCTTTTGAGGTTTTTATCTTTGCAATTATTTGAGTGCTCAATTGAATCATGCAACCCCCCTCCACCCGCACCCCCCTCCCACACTTCACACCACAACCTTGGAACATGTCCACTGCATTATGAGATGCCTTATTTCCAAAAGTAATTTGTGGCACCTTTATGCCTTTGTGAGCATCTTTAATGTTGTATAGGTTAATTTTGGTTTCAGTTCATTGTCTTGCTTCCACGTTTCACATGTCTGTCCAAATCCATTGTTCATATCCTGAAAAATGTTGTCTTGTCTTGAGGCCTTTTTTCAAATAGTTCACTACCATGTCTATGGCTTGTATATGGCTTAAAATATCCACTTATGTCATGTAGTTGTTGTATTTTATATCCTAGATATTACTTCATGTGCACAGGCTATCAGTGGGGATTTTTGCAGTTTAGATTATGCTGCATTTGTACAAATTTGTTGTGCAATATGTTGGTCTCCACCAAGTGTTTTAATGATTTTTAAATGTGATTAATTTTTGTTGTAGCTTATATTGTATGGATAGTTTTGAAATCAGGCTATCAGTGGCTTGTTTTGGCAGTTTAGGTTATGTTGCACTTGTACAAATTTTTTGTACAATATGTTGGTCTCCACCAAGCGTTTTAATGATTTTTAAATGTGATTAATTTTTTGTTGTAGCTTATATTGTATAAAATAGTTTTGAATTTCCTTTTAGTTTCCTATTGCATCACACCACATGGTATGAGGTAAGCATAGCTCTACTAACTTACTAAGATTTATTGAGATTCATGTACTTCGATCATTGTTAAACATTCTTAATTTTTTTGAAATGTCCATACAAAATAAATGTTTGTGTTTCTATGTGCTTTATCTTCTGAAGAGTTAGTTTCTCTGTAAGAAGTGACTGCTTCATTTGAATTCTACTTTGAGTGGTTTTTCTGGAAGGAAGCTTTTGTTTGGATACTGTCAAAGTGAGCCTAACACCTTTTATCATATTTTGCAAGTTACTTTACCTTGTGAAGAAACTCGGTCCAGGTGATGTAATGAATTGCTCACATTCTGGGTTGAGCCTTATTCTATTGTATTTTACAAGTTCTTTTACCGTCTAAAGAAAATTGTTTGTCCCATGTGCCTTTTATCTTTCGAAGGAAATTGGTCTAGTTGTTGCATTGGACCACATATATCTTGGTTTTATGTCACATTAATTATTGTACTATAGAGTATGTGTGCTTGTGTACTCTGGTCCATTGGATTGAATGCCCCTGCTTTTCATGATGCTTTCAACTTTATTCTATTTATCTTCATGTCCAGCATTGTTGTTACTAGAATTTTGATGTCTACACCTATAAAGGGAAATGCAAGGCCTGTTATCACATTATGTATCCCTTTCCCTATTTTCCCCTTGCAGATTGAATGTATGGAATAAATATTAGAAACATGATAGTCCTCTTACCAAGTTTTAGTCACAAGAACTCTAAAAGCACAATTTTCTTTTATTCCTATCTAAATTATGTTTTCCGTATTGATGTCTTTGCACATTGAACCAATTCTCCTATAAATTTCATTGGGAAGCTTCATATGATTTTCAAAATTTCATGTGATATATGTGAATTAATTTTTAGGTGATAATAGAATTGGTGTCTAGAATTCTAGATTTTTTAGACTACAGGAGTACAAATGTTCAACCTGATGTTTTTTGCCAATTTTGGTCTGAAATTTTGCAATGTGTTTTGTGTTAAAATTATACCATTTAGATATTGAAATTATAATGATGCATTATGTATGTTGTATGGGCTTTCTCTATTTCATTCTTATTGCTTAGTATTCCAATATCATTTCTGAAATCAGGTGTTTGGGTTGGAATGACCTACTATGGAATAGGATTTTCCCCTGAAGCTATCAGGTAGGCTTGGAGATTGCATTAACATTGATAACTGATGTACTCTAAAGTCTGAACCATTTTATGTTTTCATTTTATTTATTATTTATCTTTTTTAGCACCAACTATGAGGAGAGTGACACTTTCATGAGAAGAGTCCACTCAAATGAAAATAAATTTAAGATGTTATCTTTGTGAGAGGGGATTTTTCAGAATCTTTACATTTAATGATGTCACTAACAATGCAGAGTTTTCAAGCAATTCCTTACACTATTTCTGCTACATCAGAAGTCATCTTCTCTTTTCAGATTTTTAGCAGGACTTTGTAGAACAACAGTCTCCAATAGCGGAGGATCACTTACTTTAATTGTACTTTTACTACTTGGAGGATTCATTATCACCAAAGGTATGCAATCCTTCTCATGTTACATGGTACTCAAATAAGAAAAAGATTTTTTGGATCTCACCTCTTTAACATTTTATTTTCTGCACAGATAGCATTCCCGAGTGGTTGATATGGGGTTATTGGTGCTCTCCACTAATGTATGCACAACGATCCCTTGTTTTGAATGAGATACTTGATCCTAGATGGAATAACTAATCTAATTAGCAATTTAGTTGTAAGAATAACAAACAAGCAACTCAGGAGGTGAATGAAAAGGTACAACAAAATAAATACCTGTTGCTTTGATTATAATACAGGGGTATTATTAGTTAGTTACTTGTAATTAAAATAAAAGATAAACTAGTTAATTACTTTTTTCAAATTCCTTGATCTTGGGTTTATGTTTAATTATAGAGTACAAAATATTCACCAAACTTGGCTCTTGGAGTACTTGAGAGGCGTAACATCAAGCCTGAAGCATACTAGTATTGGATAGGAGTTGTTGCTTTGTTGGAAGCTCTAAAATTCTAAATGCATTGTTTCTATGTTAAAAATCAACAACAGACATTATGGCCACAGAGCAAGAAGAAAACAACCCACAAGTCTAAACACAAAATTGACAGTGGTATGCAAATTTTTCCCATTCATTTCTATTCACATTTCACTAAGTTGCCTTGTGAGCTATGGTTTATATTTTGTGTTTTACTGAGATGAAATTTCATCTTATTTTTGTTGTGATGGATTCCAGATTCATGGCAGATAATGGGACTGATGTTAATGACGAGTTTCAAAAGTGTATACATTTTGGTATATTCAAATTTGTTTCTAATTCCTCTAGGATTGATCTTGCGAACTATTGGCATGGTTATTTTGAGTGCTTTGTCACTCTATGCCAACTATTCAACTATGTGCATTTAATATGTACAACATAGTTTTACCATGTTCATAAATAAAAATGTCTTTGTGTTATATGACTTATTTATGTTAATTTCATTCTACATATATTATATAGCAAGTTCGAATGAGATGGTTATCATTGATTCTTTGATTGCCATGCATGCTCATCTTAAGGCCACTGCAATCTATTTTCTATTCCCTCAATCTGTTTTCTATTCCCTCTAAGAGATGACCATGCTTATTTCCGAGTCACTAGAATATGTCTGTCATTATGTCTAAGGAAGAAGAATCAGTGATCAGATCTAAATCCTTAGCTTTTAGGAGTACTTGCTCCCTGTAACTCAAACTCAAAAATCTGCAAAACTATTTATTAAAAAGTGATTGTATCTTTCCTATCAAGACCACAGGTTTATAATTTTTGTTATGTTCTTCTGATGTTGAGTCAACTGCAAAATACTCATAACATTGTTGTTCTTCTGATGTTGAGTCAATTGCAAAATACTCATAACACTGTTTTCCCTACACCTGAACTTGCTTAAGGCTAAGCAAGGGACTCCAGCTCACGCAGAGCACTTGTTTCATACGTGAACATTAAGAGGGGTTGAGTTCCAAGGTATCAAAGTATGGTATAAGTTCATATCCAACGACCTAAGCATGAGAGTCGATGTGCATACAAGCGGAAGAACTACGTAGTAAACAGTGACCTGATAAACTCATAGCCAAATCAGTGAACATACTAAGGGATTCAATGCAATTCCAATGCAACAAAGACTCTCTACAGCGGACTATGCATGGAATCTGGAGTCAATTCCAATACAGGGGTAGCACTCAAGCATGGATGTATTTTATAATCTCTGAAATACAGGGATTTAACAAATCACTTTACCCAGCCAGAAAAGAGGGAATGCGGTGGCCCAAACTAAGGTAAACATATATGGATCATAGTTCCATTTTATGTAGCCACCGTCAAGAGTGTTACAAGCCCACAAGATGGAGGGAGTTTTTTATAAGAATAATTTTCAATGTTCCAAGCGCCTGCGTTAATGCCAACTACATGCCGACATTGAAATTTCCTAACAATATTTATAAGTGTAAGCATATAAGTGGTGATGTTAATAGTATTACTTTTGAGTGTAAGTATATAAGTGGTGATGTTAATAGTTGTAGGATCTTATCACTTTTGAGTGTAAGCATATAAATGGTAATGTTGATTTATTATCACTTTGATGAATGAAGAGCTCTGTAATTATCACTTTAGATTTATATGAAATATGCATAGTCAGTTAAGTTGGTAGTGATGGTGAATTAAAAAAAATTATAGTGTCCAAGTGACAGGTTTTACACAAAGGATGGATGATTTATAGGTTTTCAAGATATTGTATCAATGGTGTGATATGTGAAATGAGATCAATGGATGAGGATTGAGGAGAGATTAGCGATAACTTTATGAAACCCTCCTCAAAAAAAGATATAAAATCCAGGTGAAACTTTCATTTTTTTACGAAAAAATAATAATTCCAATCTATTAGTGAATGTTTCCTTTTTTTCGAAAATAATATTAATTTTATTGGTGATTTTTTTTATATCACTATGATTTTGTAGAAAATTTTGGCAAATCTTGAAAAATAATAATAAAATGCATTAATTATGATAGTGAATCCATACAATATAAAAATAATTCTCATGGAAAAGTAGGAGCTCAAGGGTGGAAATTATCGATGGGTTTAAGGGGTAGACTATAATATTTACTTGCCACCATTATTTTAAAATATAATATGATGGCCCTCATTGTATTCTGCAAGGTAAAAGGTACCCACGGTATGTAATTCTCGTGGGGCTCAAAGCTTTTTTTAGATCATTGATCTAATGACCCTTGTACCCTATGAGGTAGATGTACCCACAATCTATAATTCTCATGAGACTCAAAATTGTGAGCCCTACGAACATTATAGATCATGGGTACATTTTACCTCATGGAATACAACAAGAGCCATTAGATTATATTGTAAATCAACGGTGGAAACTAAACATTAGAAATATGGTCCTAAAGCAACTAATAATTATGATATACTATTGGCGAATTAATATAGATTTCTACTATAATTTATATAATTTAGGTGAATTTGATCTAATCATATATCAAATATTGTGGCGAATTTTAAAGTTAAATTTTTTAATAAAATAAATTCTTTGGTAATTTAAATAATATTATAATAATATTTTATAAAGAAGTGGTGATTTAAGTCACATTATAGCTCGAACTATTAGCCAATTTTGGATTCCCAATTTTCAACTATTAGTCAATTGGCGAATATTAGCCACTAAAAAAATCATTAGGAGAGATCAGGATGATCATGCATGAGACTGCATGGAGAGATGAAGTAGAGTGAAGTTCAGATCACTCACTAAATTTGGCAAAGGTCTCTAAAGTTAGGAGAGCTCACTATTTTTAGAAATGATCACTAAATTTAGGGTTTTGAAGAATAAAGATAGAATTGGATATAATTAGCAAATAAATAAATAATAATTTTATTTATTTTTAGAGGAATGTGCAAGCTAAATAAATTAAAATAATTTTCTTAATTTTGGAGGAATAATTAGCTAATTAAAAAATTGTTTAATTATGTGGATGAGAAGAACACATGATTTTAATTAAATAATTAAAAATTATTTAATTATGTGGATAAGAGGATAATTCAAGATTTAATTAAATAAATAAAAATTAGTTAATTATGGGAATGAAAGAATAATTGAGAATTAATTAATTAAATAAATAATATTTAATTATGAGAATGAAAGAATAATTGAGAATTAATTAAATAATTAAAGTGGATTAGAAAATTAATTAAATAATTAAAAACTATTTAATTAAAGGTGATGAATGAAATAATTAAATAATTAGAAATTATTTAATTAATGTGAGAAATGGGTTAATTTAATCAAATAATTAAAAACCATTTAATTAACAGTGATGAAAGGGATGATGAGTGATGATGATTGGAAATGATGAATTAGGAGAATGTGTTAGATATTTTTAGGTGTACATTTTTTCCCTCTTTGAGACAATGTACCTTGTTGCGTTGTTTCAAAGACATGCTACTGATTTGGAAAAAATTGGTGATAAGATATCCCATTATGCCCCAATAGATGAAGGAATGATGATCATATAGTAGGTTTCCCCCTTGAGACATTGGTTGGAAAAAAATAAGTTTTGGGGTGATCTCACAATAGGAAAATGGGATACGCTCAGTGAATATCAAGATGAAAATCAAGTCAAGATGGAAAATAAATTGATTAGGAAAGGTCAAGTGATGAAAATGGGATGTGGGTGGCTAGGATGGGAAAATCTAGGGTGTGATTCTCTATTTATAAGCCTTGAGGTTTCATTTTCTACTCATTTGCACACTCATAGTTTAGAGATTTGGAGAGCCCTTGGAGAGATTTTAGCATGAAGCTACTGCAAAGATGGTTGGTGTTCCATGTGTGATTCACCATGGAGATCGAGTTCAAAAATACCAAAGGCTAGTCGAGGTACCTCATGTAGTATGTTTCTAACCCTTAATCCTTTAGTCGTCAATTTGAATGCATTAATTACTAGTTATAGTTAGGCAATCAAAAGCGTTGAACCATGAAGTGACACATTTGAAACCCAATGTGATGCTTTTGATGTGCAATGCGACGCGATTGATGGTGTCAGCTCACATTTGAAAAAGTGTGATGCCTTTGATTTTAGGTTTGCATTGGATTTGTTGTCATGATGCTTTTGAAAAATAACTCATAAATGATTTTGATAAAGCGACACCTTTGAAAAAAGGCTCGCAAATGATTTAGTAGTTCGACGCATTTTATTTTCTAGGCCACAAATGATTGGAAAATCACTATCAACTCGTATTTGAAACAAAGGCTAGTGGATTTAAGACTTTTTCTAAAAAATTTGACAAGTTGATGTTGTGTGCGCTATGTTCACAAGTTGCTCTAGACCCAATTATGTCAAGGGAGAGACATCCTACCATTTTGCAGTAGATAGACCATCTTAGTGAGATAGATGTATTTTTGAGTGCAGTAAGATTATATCATATTACATTTTTTACTCTGGTTTTGGTGATTACCCTTAAAACCATTGCCTTTATTTGAAATTTTTCCTAAGTATGGGATTTGTTGGTATTTCTTCAATTTTTACGAACCTCGGGAGGTGCAACTTAGGTTGTTATAACCCCTTCTTATGTCGACTCCCCTTATGAAGTCTATCCTTCATCCCCTATTTCTCCATGTCATCGATCTTTCATGAAGTTTTTGTAACATCCCAAAACGCTAAAAGCCAAATGATGATATCTAAGTCTGAATGTTGAAAAAAAATTCGGACCGTACCAAAGGTTATGTAACTTTTCAAAAGTCCACTAATGAAGAAAAACTAAAAGAATGAAAGAGAAGCTTCTACGTGTCATCAGTATTCTTGATAGCTTTGGAAACTGTTGTCGTCGGTAAACCTATTCTTTTTCCGATTATATGGAAAGGAAAGGAAAGGCAGTAAAGTATAGGGTACTATAAATGTGGTGGATTTCATAAGGTTTATGGAACTTTCCTTATTAAGCAATGCCAATGTAAGAAAATATTTGATTAAGTGAATACAACCATAGAAAACACAAATATGCATAAATTTAACATACTCAAACATTATTATCAAATGCAGTGATAAATTAAAGGGAAGAATGTTGTAATAAAAGAACATAACACCAGATTACAAAAAGCTTTATATTATATTATATTCATATATATATATATATATGTTTTTAGTGTTACAAAATTAGAATTTATGCCTCAAAACAAAAATATATCAGTGTATTTCTTCTAGTTATAGAGGATAAACATGAGGACACGTATCCCTTCCACCACCTCCTATAGGCGCTCAATCTAGGCTAGAAAAAGCATATTTTCATGAGACAAGATAAAGTGGGCAAATAGCCCCATGCCATTCTGCACCAGCCCTGCACAAAGAAGATTCATCACCTCCTCTATAGCCTCATGCTAGGTTGCAGTAGCAATGCATATGGAATCACCCATGAGGCTAGTTCTAGTAAATTGGCTCAACCCTCCGATAGCCACTCTTACTTTGTTTTGGTACTCAAGTTGAACGAAGCATTTTTCTATCCTAACTCCCCAATCATGCCTTCCAAAAGTGCGAACCACATTATATGTGAAGCACTCCAAGAGCTTTGTATTGTGAACATGAATGCGGTTTAGGAATCCTTCCCCCAAAATCTAGTGCAACACTTCTTCTATCTCACTCTAAATTATGAAGACCTCCCTCAGTTGGTCCATCAATAGCCTAAAGAAGGGACTACATTCAACTTACTCAATCATAACGAAATCATTCCTTGAGGAACTGTCAAGTTCTCAACACTCGCCATTTTTCATAAATGCAACTTGAAACGTGAAAATGAGGATCTTTCTCCCTGGATTTATAGAAAATAAGAAGAAAATCTAGGCTGGATTTTCTTGGGACTTGGCGAATCAAGGGGCAGTGATGTGGCTTGGGAACTAAATGTTGATGTTAAAGAAATTTATTACAAGATTTAGTTTTTCTATGAAAATTTTGAGTTACCTCTTCATTGAATGCTCAAATGCATGAAATTATGAAGCCATGCATTTTCCATTTAATTCAAGCCCTGAAACTTGCACCATTTGTAAGTACAGATAGCCACATGGAAGATATTTAAATAGGAAACACTTTGGCCAACTATCAAATCCAACTAAAGAGCCAACGTAATGATGTTTTCTCTTAATCTTTAATTATTTTAGTTTATCAGCTTCTTTAAGTAGAATGTTAGCTGGCAAGAAATCGTCGATTAGTCCAATGGTCATTATTGTAACTGCCAAAGTTCAAGATTGGGGTGGGGGATATAAAATTCAATAAAAATGACTTTGAAAGGGGTCCAAATTTTCTTTTGCAATATCATAATGTAATGAAGGAAATAAGGAACATTTCTGAGAATAAATGTATAATTTCAAATTGCTTTTAATCTGAGAACTATGAGATTTGAGTATAGTGTTCATCATATAAGTCTGTTGGTTGAGTTGATTATGTAGATTTATTCTTTGTATGGAATAGTCTCTTGATACTATATTATTTATTTGTGATCATATTCATTTTTCAATCTTAAGTTTATTAGCCATTAATGTTTGAGCCTTTGATCTTTTGTGTTAATTGTTTCTTTGATTTTTCCACACCAATCTCATATTTATGGGTTAGTGTTTTCTTTGCTTTCCTACTTTTTGGTTAAAATCATACCCAAAAATTAGTTATATCATACGAGGGAGTTGTACCTCTAAAATTCAAAGGAAAATCACAAATGCAATTCTGATCTTTCTAGAGTTATTGGTAATGTTGGTCTTTGTATCTTCGGCTATAGATTCGTTATTTGAATATTGCAATAAAGGCCAATTCATTCACTAACACACATACATGCCCGAGATTAGGGCACATAGGGCTCTGATTACCACCCTTGTAATGAGGTGGCACAATGAGATTGTTTCCTTCATATTTTTTACTAAGGAGGCCATGATCACTTGGAGGACCTTGAGGATCTCAATTGTTGGTGATTGTGTGGTGTATGATATTGACACTAGCAATGAGGTATTACAATTTGTTTTCCATGATGATGATATTGACATCGAGGATGGCTAGATGGATCTCAAGCGAGAGGTAGGGAGATATCATGATCTCCCCTTGGTGCTAGGAGGGTTAATTTTTGGAGTTATTATTCTTGATCATTGATCATGTGGATTTTTAGTTGGATAGGGATGCATCCTTGAGGGCCATGTTTATTGGCCCATCTAGATATGCACGAGGTGGTCTATCGACATGCAACCAACTTATCAGCAGGAGTCACTTTACCACACATATGGGTGTGGGAACATATTATTATTAATTGTCAATTGGGATATATTACTTGCCAATCTAGACATCCTTATGGGTATTGTTATGAGTTTGGATCGACACAATGCCACTTAGGCGATATTGATTATTGGAGGTGATGTATTGATAACATAGATCAATTCATATGGAGGCCATGGATGTTGTGTGAGGCTTGGGATGATGATGTCAAAAATCTACCATTTTATAGACATACACGATGGTTGATTGGGTGAGCTCCAAACATTATTGAGAGATACTTGCTAGAAAGAGTGAAGAGGCAATTTGGGGAGGTACATGGTGTGTCATAGGAGATGGTGATGGGGGCCATGATAGTCCATTGGATTATAGTAGTATATTTATGGTGGGAATTACAGTGACCCTTGAGATTCACACATCTAGATGGTGGGGTGATTAGGAGACCTAGACGTGAGGCCAAGCTAGCTAGGGCTTGTAGATTCAGGCAACAAGTAGAGGCAGTTAGTGGCAATGGAAGAGGTGGTGGTGGGGAGGATATAGGTGTCCTAGTACCAGACCTAATTAGGGGGAGGTGGGAGTTAGAGGAGATGATGGCTAGAGGGGCTTAGTGGCTCAAGGAGATGATGGCTAAAGAGGAGAGGGGGAGAGAGGAGATGATGAGAAAAGGGGTGGGGATAATGAGGATATGGGTGTCCGTCTTGGAGTCAAACTATTAGAGAGATACCATGCCCACAAAGAGTATGATGGATATTGGGTGGAGAGGAATAGCCTATTAGTACAACTAGCATAGTGGACAACTGAGAGAGACGCTGAGATACCTTAGCACTTACAAGCTAATTTAGAAGTAGCTTAATTGGCAACATAGCTAATATAGACTACATTTGAGAGTAATTCAAAGAGGGCATGTCGCCAACAACTAGAGGTGGTAGGTGGGGGTGGAGGATGTGAAGGATTCTCTATGGATAGATATGTGGAGGATATGAGGAGGCTGACTTAGGAGACCACCTCCAAGTATATGTTGTACAAGGTAGCGGTTCCCTCAAGGA
Source organism: Sequoiadendron giganteum (assembly GCA_007115665.2). Taxonomy (NCBI): domain Eukaryota; kingdom Viridiplantae; phylum Streptophyta; class Pinopsida; order Cupressales; family Cupressaceae; genus Sequoiadendron; species Sequoiadendron giganteum. Next base: position 513,300,388 of record CM021102.1, read on the forward strand.
GGAGAGAACCTAGGTTCTCATCTAGGAGCACAGAAAGAGGATTAGTGGGGTGTCTACCATGGTTCCACTGCACCTAGCACAACCAATGGCATAGGATCCAGGGGCTCAATAGGCAGGTCAACAACTTGTTCCTCCCCATCCACCTTCTCCTAGTCAAGAGGAGGAGATAGGAAGTTCCATGTAGATTGTCCTTATTATATGATGTATACATATTTTTTATGTAGACACACATTTTTGATATGCTTGCAGGTAGATGTATATATATATTCATGACTCCCAGTAGACCTTGTACAAACATTTTATATCTATGGACAATGTATCATAACACATTTTTGGTATATATGAGATGAGATTTGATGTCACTATGATGTGATGATGTGTGATGTTGTTACTTGCATGTGATGGATATGTTATATGATTTGATGTATGCATCTCATTACTTCTATTTGATTATATGATATATGATGGATGGATTATGATGATGCTTAGATTAAATGATGACATGATGTATTATGATTTTTTTTGTATTTTGATGATATATATGATGACCATATGATTGATGATGTTATTTCCAAATGATGGTATGGTTATGGATGCATGATGTATGATGGTATGATGGTACATGCAAGGATGTGATGGATTTTTGTTTTTATTATGATACTTAGAATATTTAGTATGATGAGTATGATAGAAGAAATGATTTTGGATAATGATGAATAGATAAATATATGGATAGCTAGATAAATGAATTTGGTTGATCAAATATCAAAGAAAAATATGGTTATTGGAATGATTTTGTATTTTATTAGAAAATAGGATGGGAAAAATGATTTTTTTATTTTTATTTTTGGTTATGCTAAAAAATGTAGAGCAATCCTTATTTTGATATAGTAAGTAGACACTATGCACCAAGGTATGAAGAACCAGGGTGGCACTGTATATATTGCATGGACTTTGACTCTACAAATAAATAGGAGTATCCTTACTCATACCAGATATACATAAATCCTTGTTTTATCATGGAAGAGAATGAAGCTCAAAGCAAGTTATTCCTATTGCACAAAAGGTATAAAGAATTCGATATGCAACGATATTTTGTTATGCTTGAAACTACCTCTACACACACAAGGAAATTATTTTTCATGGTAGTATTACAAGAATGTCCCACAAACACAACAGATGAAAGCAATGACCATGTCCCATTCCAAGCTCCTCTAGACGCACCAAGATATTGAAGATCGAGGTGGCTTCGAGCAAGCGGTGGAAAGAGACAAAAGATAAATCAAAAGAAAAGGTTGATTGATAAAACATATCAAATTCATCATATCTCTTGCCAGAGACTATAAATTGTTGATCCACGATTGTGCCTATTATAGGAATAATATATTTGTTAAGGAAGTGATGTTGGATGTTGAATTATTATTTTTAGGTAATTGGTATGAAAGTGGTGGGTTTATTTCGACAATGATCAATGGTTGCAACTTTTCATGAATGTTCTAGGTTTCGATTATTGTCATATTTGTTTTTTCTTACTTTATCAAAGATGAGTGTGATGATAGGTATATTATTAGTGATGATTTTATTGTGGACAAGTGGGTTATGTTGATTTTTTTTAATTGAGTTTTTTGGAATTTTTGAACTTGTTGTTGGGGTATTTGAGGTTATTTTTGAACATTTTTTAGAGTATTTGAATTTTTTTATTTTTAGAATATATATTGTTTTTGGATTTCTATGAATATTTGAGGTTTTTTTTGGATTTTAGAATATGTGGACGTTTTTGGATTTTGAACTATTTGGATGTTTTTGGATTTTTAACTATATGGATGTTTTTAGATTTTGAGCTTTTTGGATGTTTTTAGATTTGGAACTATTTGGATGCTTTTGGATTTTTCAATTTAAGGTAATGAACAAGGATCCAATTTGACTACTAGGTTTAGAAAAATTCCCCCAGTTAGATGTAGGATCATTTTATTATGGGCTAAGATGATGTGATCCTAGGATGATACTAGGTGAGATAGGTAACACTAGACACTAGTAAATTACCAAGCCATGCTAATTGTGTAGGAAAAAATATGATAAAGGAGTCGATGGATGGAATGTTGATTTTATTATCGATGGAATGGAAAATAATTTTGATAGATGGTAGATGGTTCTCATTACACATGGCGCCTATTTTCTAGGTTTTCACCAAGGTAATTGTCTAAAGTGCCACCGAAGTGGTTTTCACTAGAGGATGATTTTTATCTTTACTATTTTTCCTTTTTTTGTTTTTTGGATTTTGAATATGCATAGCGCTTGTTTTCTGATTTTTCACTAAGGTACTTGCCCAAGGCACCACCAAAGTGGTTTTCACCATTGGATAAATTATTTCTCTTGACTTTTTTTATTTTATTGGGATACCCCAACGGGCTAAGCATGGAACCAATTGAGGTGGTTGTTGTTGATGGGCTCTTGTAAGGGCTCACCTCTAGGAATAGCTAGTTGATAGGATCCTGAGCCATAGCTCGCTATGACTACAAATGGTCCCAACCAATTTGGTTCAAATTTTCTCTTGTTGTCTTGATCTAGCTGATTTTTATTATTCTCCTTGAGGACTAGATCACCTACTTGGAAGTTTTGGTTCTTGATATTCTTATTATAACTACAATGAAGATGAATTTGGTAAGATTATAGATGATTTAGTGCATTGATACATCTTTCATCTAGCAATTCTAACTCACATAATTTGGATATATCAACAAGATGTTGCAACGACCTCAAAGAAGGAAGCTCAACTTTGATAGGAAATATCGGTGCCATAAATTAGGGAATATAGTGTAGTGCTAATAGGTGTTCAAATACTAGTACAATAAGCCCATAAGGTTGGATTAAGTTGGAGGTGGCAGTCATGACAAATGTCATTAACTATCTTCTTGAGGATTTTTAGGATATTTTTGTTAAACGCTTCGACTTGACTATTTCCCTAGGGGGTAGTATGGCATGGAAAAGGTATATTGGATATGAAATTGGGAGAAAATATTTTAGATATCATAATTTTTAAAGGATATGTGATGATGGTGTGGGGACGCCAACCGAAAAATTAAATAATTTAGAATAAACTTCACTATTTGTTTGTTGAACATGTAGGCGAGGGGGATGGCTTCTATCCACTTCATAAAGTACTTAGTGTTAATTATGATGAATTTATGGCCATTAGATGATGTGGGAGATATATTTCCTATGAGGTCAAGTCCCCATTGTGAAAAGGGCCATGGTGTAGAAATAAGTTGCAACTCTTGGGTTGGTGTGTGAATAAGATCACCATGTTTCTAATACTATAAATATTTCTTAGCAAACTGGTTTGCCTCTTGCTCCATGGTAGGCCAATGGTATCATGTCCTTATTATATTTTTAGTAAGGGTAAGGCCACTATAATGTGACCCACAAACACCTTTGTGTACTTCACGTAGGGTAGTTTTTGTCTCTTCTGAGTTAAGACATCTAAGTAATGTACCATCAAGACTCTTTTGGTAAAGGGTATCACCAAGAATGGTGAAGCGAGATGATCAATGTATAAAATTTTTCTTTAGGTTGGACATAAGGTGGGTTGTATGCTATCATTTTATATATAAGTGTAAGTGGCATGGTACCAAGGGGAATTAGGACCAATAATTTCACACACGAATTTAGATTCAGGATATTGAATGCGGGAACCAATAATTGTTTAACGAGAAACTCACACTTCTAACTATTATGACGAATGTTTGGGAGAGATCCAATAGTTTCTATAGCATATGTAGCCTTTTTTTTCACTCTAGGTATTTTCTCAAATAAGATGACCTAGTAAAATACTGTTTGAAGTTATCGACCATTCTCCTATATGAGAGAAATTTCTCATCCTTTGTTTGGTAGTCCTTATTGACTTGTCTAACCACTAGTTGTGAATCACCATAGATGTGTAACACTTTGATTTGTCATTGTATATCCATTTTGAGCCATTTGATAATTGCTTCATATTCGACAATGTTGTTTGTACATGGAAATGCTAATTGATGTGATTTTAGGATATAATCACCTTGAGGTGTGATAAATAGGACTCCTACCCTTGAACCATGTTATGTATGTGAACCATAAAATTATAATTTCCACTTATTAGGAGTAATAATGAAGAATGATTCATCTATAAAATCTGATACTAGAGGATTACCATCATATAATGGTGATTTAGCTAACTGATCCACTATGACATCCATTTATTGCTTTCTTGTCTATATAGTCTATGTCGAACTTGCTAAGTATCATGACACATTTATACATGTGGCCAATGAGTGTTTATTTGGATAATAGATACTTTAATGGATCTACCTTAGAGATAAGCTTAATTTGGTGGTTGATCATGTAGCGTCAAAGCTTTTTTGAAGCAAAAAAAACTACTAGAGATGCTCACTCAATGGGAGTGTTAATAAGCTCGTAGCCTACTAATGTTTGGATAATATAATAGACTACTTTATCTTTCCTAGATTCATCATGTTGTGCCAAGGGAGTGCTTAATGTTTTTGATGTAGTTGAAATGTACAAGATCAATAGTCTATCTAGAACTAGAGGCATCAATACTAGAGGTGATGCTAGGTAATCCTTAAGTTGTTGGAAGGCGTGCTAAAATTTCTCATCCCATTTGAATGTGGTTTGCTAGACATTCTCACTCAATGGGAGTTTAATTAAGCTCATATCCTACTAATATTTGGCTAATATAATGGACCACTCTCTCTTTCCCAGATTCATCAAGTTGTGCCAAGAGAGCACCTAATGTTGCTAACGTAGAAAAAATGTATAAAATCAATGGTATATCTAGAACTGGAGGCATTAGTACTAGAGGTGATACTAGGTAATCCTTAAGTTGTTTGAATGTGTGTTAAGATTTCTCATCCCATTTGAATGTGGCATCCTTGTGTAGGAGATGAGATAATGGATGACACATATCTACTAGTTGTGCTAGAACCACCTAATGGATTGTAGCTTCCATTGGAGACTATGAATTTGTTTGAGAGTCTTTGTTGGAAGCATCTAAATTATGGGTTTAACCTTTGTGAGGTCTACTTTAATACCTCTATGAGACATAATGTATCTCAATAGCTTCCCTAGAGTGACACCAAATACACATTTCTTTGGGTTAAGCCTTGCTTGATACTTCTCTAGTCTATCAAATATTTGTGCTAGAACATCTAAATGTCATCTACATAGTCTTCTATAATGTTATGAAACATGTCATAAAAGATCACTATCATAGCTCGTTGATATATTGCACCTATATTCTTAAGGCCAAATGACGTGACATTCCAACAATATATACCCCAAGGAAATGTAAAATTTGTCTTATCTTGGTCCTCTTGTGCTATACAAATTTGGTTATATCCTAAAAAATCATCCATGAGGGAAAGCATCTCATGACCTTCAAATCCACTATTATGTCTATGTTATGCAATGAAAATTCATCCTTAGGACAATATTTATTAAGATCTCTGAAATTTGTGCATATGTGTATGCTCCTAGTGGGCTTCGAAATAGGTACTAGATTGGACACCCATTCTAGATAATCAATTGGTCTTATGAAACCAACATCTAAAATTTTATGTTGCGGCCTATCATGGACTCAAACTGGCTCAAAAGAAAGGATTTAAGAAAGTTTGGCTTGAGGGGGATTCTCTTAAAATCATCAATAATTTGAAAAAGTGTGCTACCTCCTCTTAGACTATTGAAAATCCGATTAGGGATTCAATTGATATCCTTACTTCTTTTGATGATTATTATATCTCTCATATTTTGAGAGAAGGAAATAGTATGGCTGATATTTTTACTAATTTGGGAGTTAGAGGGGCTCGGAAGTGGGATTTGAATGATCCTCTACCTATAGAAGCTATTGTCACTATTAATCATGATGCCCAAATCTAAGCTGATTTATGATATTTTAAGGCTTTGGGCGTGCATTTTTTGATCATGTGGAAGGTTATGATATGGAGGAGTGGTAATCAGGTTTTGGCTTGCACTAATGGTACTAAGGGAGATATCTGTAGGGAGCATATTACTATGATAATTAATCACCTTTTCCATGTCTCTTTTTTCACATAGATTGTGGGCATTCTAAGTGTTGCTTTCTCAAGAATTTTCTTCATTGTACTTAAAGTTGTGAAAATTCTCAACTCTGTTAGCTTGGATGCCATGGGTGAAGACATAAATCATGCAGAGCCATTCTCATGTGACGTGGTTAAGAAGAAATTGGAGGTCTAGAAAATTCTTGAGAAGGGAGGGTTGATGCCTTATCTTGAGAGGCTTCATGGTAATAACCCTCAGACAACTGCTCTATTTGCTAAGAATTGGAATAATAAGGTTCTAAAACTTGGAGGTATGGAGTTTGATGTTAACAAAGACCCTCATAGCCCACATTACCAGTTTTTTGATGAAAGGTATGAATTTCATTAGAGACAAAAAGGAAGCGCAAAATACCATGAAAATCTTCTTTCAAGGAGATGAAGCCCAAGACCTTCACGCAGCGAGGAGTGGGGGATATCAAAGGAAATCTATCAAGGCCCTATAGGGGGATGTGGCAGAAGAGATTATGTGGTTCATATCCCTTGGAGGATGATATTTTACGATAAATGCTTTTCACTTTTTCTTACTTAACCATTTTCGACACAAGAAAAGGATTTTAGTTCCCTTTTACCTTTTGGCCTCTTTGGATGTTGGCATTATAGATCATAAGAAAAATATGAAGAACCCTGTTCTTCATGTGGGGTTGATCCTCTTAATTTTTGACTATGTCAAAGCCTTTGAGGTGGTTAAGCCACTTGCTACCCCTAAGGGTGTGCAGCAAAAGTAGGAGGAGGGTTATGAGACGGTCTTCGAGGAGGAGTTGGCCAGCAAAAAATAGAAAAAGAGGAAGCTTATTTTGGAAATAGATTCGATGTCAAAGGATGATGTGGATTTTGTGTTGGAATCTTTGGCAACCATGGATGAGGATATGAGGTCCCCTGCTCTAGGAAATCTTAAGAAAGAGGAGTTGATCCCTAATCAGGGTTATGACACTTGTAATGAGGAGCTTGTTGATGGAATGTTGATTCGTAGCAGAAAGGAGAAGAAGGATACAACTGGTGAGGTGTCTTCACCTCCCCCTACTCTGAAAAAAAGGGATTTCATCATGGGAGATAGTAAGAAGAAGCTGGTGAGGTCCGCTAGTAAAATGTTGGAGTTGGATACCCTTCTCAAAATTGTTGGCGGACAAGACGTTGTGGTTTCTTCGGAAGGGGTTAGAGAACATGATGTTGTGGTTTCTTCGGGTGGGCTTAGGGATTTGAAGAAGGATAAGAGGTTTGTGGCTGAGGTGGGGTAGGATGTTGTGGAATCTCTTTTGATGGACCCAGATAGGTAGATAAAAAGGAAGGCGGTTGCGACAAAGATTGTGGAGTTCATTCGTAAAATCAAGTCGTTGATTGCGACACTCATTGTTGTTGATAAGGGTAAGGATGTTGTTGTGGACTTGGACAAGGTTTTCTCCCTACATGAGGAGGATGATGAGGGTAAGGATGTTTTTAATATTGATAAAGAAAATATTGTTGATGTTTTGGGAGCCACCAAAGAAGGTTCCATTATTTTTTATAAGCTTTTTAAATGGATTTTCCATGAACTCAATATGACAAATGTGAAAGTGCGGGGTGTAATGAGAAAAGTGGAGGATTCCCCTATTCAAGATCAGATTGATGATATGATGAATCCCTTGAAAATTATTGTAGAGGAAATGCTTCTGATGAAGCAGGATCTTGAAGGAAGAGTCCTCACCTTGCAAAATCACATTGAAAGGTTATATGCTAATATGGATAAAGGAAGGGAGGGGAATAAATATAGGTTCAATGTCGAATCTGTTGGTATTACTTCCCCTTTGGATAGTGTCAAAAATGGTAAGGAGGTTGATGATAATGGTGTTGATGGCAAGCTGATGGAAGGGGAGGTGCTTGGTGACAAGGGTAGTGAGAAGGGTTATGTTTTGATTAGTGAGGTTAAATTAGGTGGGCCTGGGGTTAGGACCCGTAACAAGACCAAATCTCAGGCAAGTGCTCCTATTAAAGATTTGTCTATTGTTTGGGATGAAGGCCTAAAGAATGCAGCATGTGATGTGGAGGATGCTGATATCTTGAATAATATGTAATGTTGTTGGGTGGGTCCTACTTTTTTGTTGAATTTTTGTTGTTGTTTTGCTATGGTTGGGCTGATTTGCTCTAGTTGATTTTATCTTTCGGTTCAACTGCTTTTTTTTGTATAGGGTTCGGGCCCCTTCAAAACCCATTTTTTACCTCTAATCAAAACATCTAAAAGTTTATGTACCTCAACTTTGACTATTAGTGTAATTTGTAGATGCATCTTACATAGCTTTTGTTTAACAAGTTTTCCTCTGGATATATTATCAAATGATGGACCACTGATGTGTCTAATCCAAGCATGTCAACATAGCACCGAGAAAATTTGATTTTTTGTGACTCTAGGAATGATGTAAAGTCTTGTTTCTCATCAGGAGTCAAAGATGTTGCATAGAATGTGATCTTAGCAGTGTCGATTGTTCCAAGATTGATTTTCTTTGAGTATTCTACTAGTACTTTTAATTTCTCTTGATGCTTAGTAATACTAGGTAGGTTGAATCCTTCATCCTTAGGTGCCTGAAAGAGGTTTTCACCCTTGGATACATCCTTTATTTTGACTTTTTCATGATTTAAAAGCACCACGTTGTGGTTTTCACTAGGGGATCTATTTTTTCTCTTTGGAAACTAAAGGATATGAATTTCCCCCATATTATGCTTTCACATCAAGTTCCATGTAAAATATTATTTTGTGATCTTTGAGAGGTATGCCATATCTAAGTCTCATAAACTCAACAATAGCGTCTTCATTTTTTAATATGTCCAAAATTGGTGCTTGTTGTTAGTCCCAATCAATGAGTTGGGGGTAAATGAGTTGAAGGCTATTATCTTGGGAAGGTTATGTAAAGGATATTGTTGTAATGGTATTGATGGATGTGTTCTCAAATAATTTCATGATGTAGATGGAAGATTCCTTGATAATATCATCATTATAAATGTTAACTACGGGAGATACTCCAACTACCTCACTAGGAGTACTTTCAATGTTAGGAGTAATGTTATATAATGAGCCATACCCAAGCCCTTGATATTTTTATTATTTATCTAGAATAATGGGCTCTCTTGTTCCTTGTTGATGTAGACCAATTCCACCATGGCTTGTGAAACCCTTGTTCTTAATGATTTAGAAACCCTTGCTATGTTGATTAATCATTAGAGTTGTTTGTTCTTTCTCATCTTGGTATAACCATTTAGATATGTCTTCCTCTATAACCTCTTTGTTTATCTCTCCCCACTTGGAGAAAATTATGGGCTCGCATTTGATAATAGAAGAGGTTTTTTCTATGTGTTATGGTTTCCATGCGTCTTAGGAGAAGACAAAAGTTGTCCTACATAAAAGGACCTTTTAAGATTGTAATCTCCACAACCATTGTCCTGTACTTGGACCTTGATATTTTAAAGGTTTTATGTGAGGTGAATGATGAGGCTAAAGCGAATGGATCAATGTAGGATGATAAATGTGAGGTGATGTCATTGTTAGGCACTTGGAGTAGTTTTTGATATTTTTCTTCCAAGTTTTGACAATAATGGAAAGGTTGAGGGTTCCCATAAATGGTAACTTTAGTTTCATTGTAATATAATTTTATGCATTGGTGATAGGTTGAAGGGATGGATTGCATGGTATGTATCCATAGGTTTTATAGGAGGATGTTGTATGGTAAATCAAGGTCCAATACTTTACATGTCATCTCTACAATAATGAGAACAACCTAGATAGGAAGTTTTATGATTCATTTTGATTCATGCTCATTGTCATCACATGCTCTAATGGTGATGCTCTTTTATTTATAAATAACTCCGTCAGAGTATCCCAATTGTTTTACAAGTTTGAAAGTAAAAATCTTCAAGCCCATTCCACCATCTATCAAGACTATTTTGATTTTATTTTTGTGGGCAAAAACTTCTAGATATAGAGCTTGGTTATGATACATTGTGGAAGGAAGATCCTTTTCAGTAAATATGATTTGATGCATGGATGAAATATATACTACCATGGCTTGGAATTTCTCAGTATTTATGTTTGTAGGAAAGGATGATTCTAAGAGTGCCTTGTCTAAGACTTGTTTATACATTGGATATCTGAACTAGATTTTTCTCAAGATGGTCTATAAGATTGTACTCAATTGGTAATAACTTGTTTAATATTTTAGATTGGGGTGGATCTCCTTGAATGGTTACTTTCCCTATCCATGTAGTGACTCCACACTCAGTATTCCTACTAGGTATAATGACAAAGACAATATGACTATTGTGTTCTTGGATATGTGTTATTGCATTATCATATGAGTGGTTGACTTTGTTATAGTCCTTTGTTATGCCTGAATCGTTTCCCTTACCATGGTTTGGGATTGGATCCTTATAAATTCCTAGATCATTGTTTCTAGAATTTTTAGGTTGTTGTTCAATGTTGACTTCTCCTTGATCAATGTGGTCTTGTATGAGATTCTTGAGTTTCATGAAATTTGGTGTTTTATGACCCCTTGTCCTATGGTATTCATAATAATAATTATCATTATAGTACGAGGGTTTAAACTGGGGCTCATCATAGTGTCTAAGCTTTGGAAGATTGATAAGATTGGTTTGAATTAACTTGTTCAAGACTACCTCTATTGGCTCCCCTAGGGGAGTGTACTTGTGTCTAGTGGTGTTGTTGGGTCTTAGTGGTCCTTTCGGAGTATTCACATTTTGATTGTTTTGTTGTTTTTTTAGTGGGGGTTGTATGTTTTGTACAAAATTTACGTCCATGACACCATCATTGGTAAAATTCTTGTTTTATCCCATAGGCTACATTTTTCATTAGAGTTTTATGTATGATGGACTTATTATCCTTGTATATTTTGGAAATTACCTTAGCAATAATAGCCTTCTCAATGGTGATACCTTTTTTCTATTATTTCTTCAAAGGTGTTGGCACATTGTACGGTTAAGCGAAAGCCAAATTTGATGTTAATATTTTGGAAAAAGATGTTCACGAGTTTTTTTCAGGAATGGGCCATTTGCATTTTCTAGCCATGTTTCTCCAATGTTGTAGGAATGAAGTCAATGTTTCTCCCTATTTTTGTCATGTACTACATAAATCGGTCATGTAACTTCATATTCTATGTTATAGGAGAAGTGACCAATAAGATTTTTTTAAAGTTCGTAAAATTTTTTAATACCATATGGTAAGTGGGAGAACCATTCTATTGCTTGTCCTAAACTTCGAGGAAAGAGGTGCATTAAGTATGTGTCATTGTATGCAACCTCTAGACATGATATATAAAATTCTTGTATATATTCTCTTGGATCACCTCTTCCCTTGTATTTGTCAAATTTAGGCATTTTAAAGGTGTGAGGGAAGGGTATCATAGCTACGTTTCTATCAAATGGATATGGACAAATGTCTTCAAGTGTATCTTTTCTTCATTTATCCTAGTTACATGTCAATAATCTTATGGTGCAAACTTTGAATTTGCAATGCCAAGTCATCGTTTGGGTTGTTTGGTGGTTGGTTAGATGGAGTGTGTGTTTGATGTTGAGGAATGGATGAAGAATTATATGACGGATTTTGGTTTGGGGGGATGTTTTGAGGGAATTTATGAGTTGTATGGGATGTTTTGGTTTTGGGGAATGCTTTGTTGTTGAGGTATGTTTTGTGTTTGAGTGGTTTTGTATGAAGTGTACGAGGGTTTTTGGTTTTGTGGGATGAATTGTTGTTGAGGAATAAATTGTCATTATGGAATGAATTATCGTTGAGGGGTGTTATATGAATAGTTTTATGTTGGAGGGACATGTGTTTGTGTAGGTATAATGAATGGAATGGATTGAGATTTTTGTTGTGAAATAAATTATTGTTGGGGGATGCTTGCATTTGTAGAATATGTTAGATGTGAGAGTTTGTGAAGAATGTGGCATTTTGTAAGTTTTAGGTATATTGAATTTTTTTGGAATGTTGGATGGGGAAGCTTGTTTTGCAATGGTAAGTGATGGAATATGTGAAATGGGAGGTTGATATGAATGGTTGGGATTATATGTACTCATTGTCATGATGGGTTACTTGTGTAGCATATGGAATATTAAGAGAAACATAAGATGTGGTGGCTTCGGTTGTGAAAGGATTTTTTGTGTAGTTTTCAATATTTTGTGGTGATGAATGAGGAATGTTTTTATTTGGTGAATTTGGGATATGTGTGTTTGTTTGGTTGGATATTTATGGTGATGTATGAGGAATTTTTGGGTTTGGTGGATTTTGGATGTGTGTGATTGTTTGATTGGTCATGTTTGAGTTTTGATACATTGTATTTATGAATTATCTGGACAAGGGTATCAAATTTGTGTCATATGATGGTATAGTTGGTAGAATAGGTATGTTTTGCATTGAAGGTTGTGGTATAGCTTCATTAATAGCTTGAACTATAGGTATGTTCTCATATGATGGAACATTAGATGACATGACATGTGTGAGGAATTTTTCCCTAAGTATAGAAATATTGTAATTGAAAGGTAGCTTAGCATGACTTTGTGCAAGTCTAAGAAAGTAAGTTTTAGGATCCAAAGAAATAAGGACAACAAGTGCTATAGATAAGGAGGGATCTCTTTGCATTTCTAATTTTTTTTCTTTAGTTATTTCCTTAAATTCCATAAATTTGTCTATGATGTTTTCTATAATTATTGGTGGATATTGAGGTTGTTTTTGTGGTTGTGAAGTTTGGTATTGATGAGGATCAAACAAATTACTAAGCATTCCAAACCCTAATTCAATGACCCCCATGAGTGTGGTGACGTTTGAACTACTAAGATTAGACTCCATAATTGTCTTATGTCATGATCTCGTAATAGGCATACAATTTTGATGACCTTATGAAATATGGATGTAAGTGAAGTTTGGTGATGTGATATGGATGAGTGTTGTTTCAAGATGGACTATGAGAGATATGTTGAGTAAATTTGGATAAAAATTAATGTTGATGTTGTTTGATAGATGGAAGGTATGAAAACCTCTAAAATTGAAAGTTAACCTAGATCTTCGTTTTGATAAGTGCTAATGATGGTTTTCACTTGTAAGTTAGACTAATGAGTCCGAGAAAAAGGATGATGGTGAATTCACAAACTTAGAATTAGACAAGACCACTAAGTTAACTCACTCAAATATATTGATGCTAATCCAACTATCTACTTGAAAAGGTTGACTTCCAAGAAAAAAGCTAAAATAGAAGATAAGATGGGAGATCTAGACAAGATTATGAAAAATATTGGTTGTTGGTGGATTGATGTTTGTTATTGATGATGACGAAATTGTTTATGTAAAGCTAAGATAGGTAACCCTAAAATTAGAAGATGAAATGGTATGAAATGAATATAAAATTTTGGTTTGTTGTTTAAATGATGGATGTTGGTTGGAGGTATATTCTACTATGGGTCTTAGATCCTAGGTCTATGTGCTCAAGAATTATGGAAACTAAAAAATAAAGTATTTTGGAAAAAAAATTAGCAGTCAAATATGTCAATCTAAGTTTAAAAAGCATCACAGTGGCTATAAAATGAGTCAAAGAAGCAATCAAATACATCAAATTAAGATTTGATATGTCAATGTAGGTATCAAAGGAATCACTATGTTTTTCAAAGGCATCATTGTGTTTTTCAAAGGCATCACTGTGTTTTCAAAGGCATTACTTTAGATGTCAAAGGCATCATTATGCTATCAAATGTGTCATTGTATGAAAAATAGATTTCAAACTAACAAAATAAATTTAGATCAGATGCATCAAAGTATGGTCAAAAGTGACAATCTGTAAATTAGAAGTTCCATTGTGAATATCAAATGCATCAAAGGATAATTAAATGCACTAAACAATAATCACACATATTATTTTAATAATGAATATGTCACAATAACAACTACATGCACAATTTTGAGACTGCAACTAAAATTTTCAAGGGTTTGACTGATTTTGACAAGTTGTAAGACTAATATTAAATTGTTTTGATTGGAAAAAGATAAAAAATAATAGAGAATAGTAGAAAACTAACTCTAAGGTATGTTATGATTGGTATTCGTGGGTCTTCATAATAGAAGTACAACCTAGCTAGTATTAAAGTTGTGTTGGATTAGTGTGGGCCCAATCCAAAATACCATAGGATTGTGTTGATGCATGCTCAAGAGGGAATAGCTAGGTATCCAGTAGAACAAGGGCTCACCTCCCTCCTTCCCTTATAGGTTTTTACACCTGCATAAAAATCTCTCTCCTCAAGATACATATTGAGTAACTTTAGACATTATATTGTACCTTGCACCACACTAGATTGATGATCACCAATCTTAGGTCTCTAAATAACAATGCTTTGTAGTGGTTCCAATAATAGCGAGCCCATATAAAAGTGCTCGAGACAAGGGGTGTCTCCCCTCTTATCCTCACTAAACAATCATCAATGGACCAAGAGTCTTGCAACTTGGCTTGAACAATGCTAGCCACACCTAGAGGAATAATTTTATTCTCCCCCATTTATATACCCCATTGATAGATGTGCTTGAGGTTGCACTTAGTTGTAGGCTTCCTACTATAAATAAAAAGAAGATATTAGTGTTTATGATTCTTATGCTCGCATGAAGTGCAAGAGAAGAGCATAATTTTCTAAACATGTGTAAACTAAGAATTCTTCTAGGCTCTCATGAAGCACAAGGAGAGAGAATACACACTCAAAGTTCACCAAACATGGCATAAAATTCATTTATTATCCAAAACAAAGTGTGAACTATGATAGAAATCAAAACAATTGAAAAAATTTCCCTACATCAGATTCGTCAATAGTATGTTTTTACCAATCTTCTCCCAATGTTTTCCAATGCTACAAAGATATGTTAGTTCCAAAAATTGAGAAAACATTAGGGTTAGAAAACAAAATCCACTTTATTGAATCAAATGTGTCACTATAAGAATCAAAGATGTCACTATTAATTTCAAATGTGTTATTTTACCTATAGATGCATCAATTTACCTATCAAAATTATTGTTGTGGATATCAAATGTGTCATTGTAAGTTTCAAAAGAATCATTGTGGCATCAATATCATTGATCTCGAATTAAAATCTTCATTATAAGTTTCAATTGCATAATTGTGCAAAAAAATCAACCTATAAAATAGAAACTATAGAGAATCAAATGTGTCAATCTAGCCTCAAATATGTCAATCTAGCCTCAAAAGTGTCACTATGGGTTGAAAAGGTGTTGTTATGCTGTCAGAAGCATAGATCTATGTCTCAAATGCATCTATCAAGGTCCAATTGTGTCACTGTAACCTATGACCTAAAAATCTCAAGAAACTCAATTGAACACTAGATCAAGAATGTGGGTCTTATTGGGCATGCTAAAATATGAAAAGGAATAAATCAAATGATCAATGAATTCAATACAAATAATAAATTGAATCAAAAACCCCAATCCAATGATCAAATAAGCATATAACCAATTAAACATGTGCACTATACAAATGGAAGTAATCAAATAGAATGTAAATCAAATCAATTAACCTACTTTACCTCCACCGAAACTCCTAGCCTTAATCCATTGTCAAATGTAAAAATTATGATTTTTTAGTATGATATGTAGATTGCTCATAAACTTAGCATACCCTTGTTAAGAAAAAAAAAGATAAAAATTGAGCATAGTTTGGTTACAAATTTGACAAGGGATTGAATGATCAAAGGATGGGCAATTTGTAGGTTTTCATGGCACTGGATCAATGGTTCGAGATGTGAAAAGATATTGATGAATGAGGATTGATGAGAGATTAGGATCTAATCATGCATGGAGAGATTAAGTGGAGTGAAGTTCAGTTCACTCACTAAATTTAGCAAAAGTCTCTAAATTTAGGGGAGTTCACTATTTTTAGAAATGATCACTAAATTTAGTTTGGTTTTTAAATTTAGGGTTCAGAAGAATAAAGATAGAATTGGATATAATTAGCAAATAAATAAAATAATGATTTTATTTATTTTTAAAGGAATGTGCAAACTAAATAAATTAAAATAATTTATTTAATTTTGAAGTAATAATTAGCTAATTAAATACTTATTTAATAATGTGGATAGAAGAATACATAATTTTAATTAAATAATTAAAAATTATTTAATTATGTGGATAAAGGATAATGCAAGATTTAATTATGTGAATAGAAGAATAATTTAGAATTAATCAAATAATTAAAAACTATTTAATTAAAGTGGATGAGGGAATGATTGATTAATTAATTAATTAAAAATTATTTAATCAAAGGTGATTCATGAAAATGATGAAATATTTAAATAATTAAAAATTATTTAATTAATGTGGGAAATAGGTTATTTTAATCAAATAATTGAAAACTATTTAATTAATAGTGATGAAAGTGGTGATGAGTGATGATGACTGGAAATGATGAATTAGAAGAATGTGTCTACAACCATATATGATGTAATTGTGTGAAAGTTCAAAAAAAAAACTAGAGAATCATCATACACAAACTTTATTCATCATATATTTGACAAGATGTATTGAAAAAATATGCATCTACAACCAATATATATAAAATATTCAATAAAATATTTGTTACAACCATACAACCATCAAACATATATGAAGATTTAAAATTTTATATAAAGTTAACCTCATTAAGTTTTACCATGTATTTGCTTTAAGCAACTATGAAAAGTATGCTCATTTAGAGGCTTTAAGATTTTATTTTAATATTTTATAAAGTCTAATAAAGCAAGGGAATTGAGCAGTTTTATGGGGAAAACTATTTTTCTATAAATTTTAAAGTGAGGGTATTTGTAAAGGGTTACTACTTTTTGTCAAATACACAACATATTGCACAAGGAATAACATGGTAGTTTGAGAAGTATTTTGCGAAAATGTGTGCCTCTTAATTCTTCTTGGATTTCTCCTTGTCTTATGTCTAATTTGTAATATTTTTTTCATTTTATTCTTCATATTTATATGTAGGGAAGGAACTAAAAATTTGTGTTTCGTTTTGAAGTAATATGATAGACGGTTTGTAGAAGTTTGTCTTCACTTTGCACTCTTAATATTTTTTTTGGAGTCATTGAGTTAGTATAAAATATGTTTATTCATAATTTCCCATGTGTATATTGTGAAAAGCAATAAATAGTTTATTGTTTATTTTTTATTGTTGGAATATGTAGATTCAAGTTTGACATTTCTATTTAATTTTACACATGTGTTCCTATTTTGTCTCGTATTTTTTAGTTCATTTATGAGAGATCTTATATGGTCCCTTGTGTTGCGTCTATGTAGGATTTCTCCATGTTTTTACCATTTTCATTATTTATGTTTTTTATACTTTTTTTATAACAATTACAAGAAAACCCTTAAAATATTTTTAGAAAGAAAAATCTAATAAAATATTGAAATTAGATTTGAGGATAATCATTGGAAATTAATAAAATAATAATTAATTAAAATATCCCGCATCTTCAATTAAATATTTTTCGATAATTAAGTAATTAAATTATATTATAATTAAATATAAATAAATAAAATAAATAGACTTATTATTTTTAGATACATTGGAGAGAAAGAAAAGTTGAGAAAGTGTGAGATTTCAAGATTCAAAAATATTAAAATCATTAGAAACTTTAGAGAAAAACGTCAATTAAAAATTATTAATTTATCATTGTAACCATTAGCTCAAAGAGAAATTCATGTAGATTTTTAGAAGAGCAAACAAGGTTAGAGATTGAAGGATTTTTTATGTAATACCCCTTCGTTTTTCCTTTTGGTTGGATAGTGTGTCCTTGTGTGGGTATGTTGCTTTGATGTGTTTCTGGATATTCAGATGCCTGGTTTGTGTGCTTTTTGTTAGTACCTTGACTATGGCACTCGGCTGTGATTTGATCGCTATCTATAAAGCGACGATAATGTTATATTTTGATGTGATGGTATTTTGTTATGATGTTATCATTATGGCATGTTCTGGATTAGCATAAATGGATATTCGAATTAATGATGTTTTATGTTTTGGATTATATTAATATGTTAGATTTGTCAGTTAGTTGCATTGTATTGGTGAAGGGGACAGTATCGCATCACTCGCTTGTGAGCGCCCTGTGATCTCGTGATTTCCTCTTCACGGTGTGTATTTTATGCTATTTATATTATATGTTGTTGTTTACTTGATTTTTAGGTTGACAGGTATAGGACATCGACTCCACCTGGTTTCACAAGTTGGAGCGTGTTCAATGCCCAACGGTATTTGATTGGGAGATAGTAGCTAGGTTTTCTATTCCAAGTCGTCACCCTAGTCCTAGTATGTCATCAGGTGTTTGTCGAGTTGTGTTGCTTTGAATATTGTTCCCTCTCTTCGTTATTTAATTGCAAGTTAGAAAAAGGTAATTAAATGACTTTATATATATTTAAGTTGTTGATTAAATTAATCTGGTTATAATGTGGAAAATGTTATTTAAAGTTATTAATTCATTTAATTTAATTAATAAAATAATTTAATCTTGGATTAGATTTATTTTATTGAATTAATTAAATTAATTAATTTGAATTAAGCAATTCATTTTGGAAATTATTGGATATTTTGTTGAAATTGAAAAATAAGAAAAATGATTTAAAAGTCAAAATTAGGAAATTTGAAATTAGAGATATTTTCTATTTATGTTTTCAGAAATTTATGAGGGTGGTTGCACTGATATTTTGGAGTTATTTTTGGAATTTCTTTATTATGGAAATTTTCTTCACAAATTTGGATCATGAAAGTTTTGAAAAGTGAAAATGGAGGAGAGGAAGAATTGTTGCATTTTTGTGGGTTTTGGATGGAGGCTATGAAAATCTGTGGAGTTGAGGTTGGAAGCTGAGCACCATTTCTGGATCCCCTCAAATTCAAGAAATCGGGTTCAAGTCTTAGAAATTAGATTTTTTTTTTATTTTAAATTGTATATGTTTTGTTTGTTGAAAAATGAAAAAAAAAATCAGATCTATGTTGAAAACTTCATGTTAAAAAATTGTAGCATATTATAAACCCCTATTTTGTTTGAGTTCGCTCATAAAATTTTTGTGTTCTTGGCTGGAATTGGGTTTTGAATATTTTCTTTCTCAATTAATCATGCAAATATCTTTTGTGGTTTTTTAAATATATATATATATATATATATATATGTATGTATGTATGTATGTATATATACTGATATATACACACACATATATATAAAATATATATATGTATATTTATTGATATATACACACATATATATATATAATATAATATTTTATTTTAAAGGTTATGCTGTTGAAAAAGTTTCAAAATGCCCCTGGAAAGAGGCATAGATTTCTAAATCTGCAGGGATTTCGTTAAAATTTTAAAAATGATTTTTTTTTTGTTGGGGGGGGCTAGGAGCTCACCCCCACCGCACCTCCCATGGGAGGTGAGTGGAGGGGAGCCGCGCCCAGCGCAACCCTCATGGACCTCCCGCAGTCGGTGCTTACACAACCGCCACCGCTGTCGGTGGTCAACTATGCTAAGCACAGCCGTGCCACCTACAAGGGTGGACGACTGTGCTTGGCACAGTCGCCGCCGCTGGGGTCAACTGGTAAGCCGCTGCCCTGGGTAAACCATGACCACCACACCATAAACTGCCACCTCTCCAAAACGTCATCGACCACTGTCAATCCGTGCGGCCAGAAAAAGAAAAACACGGCCGACCCTAAAAATAGCACGTAGCCCGAGGCTTACTTTTGGGTTTTTTGTTTTAAAAGAAAAATCAAGGAAATAAATAAAATATGTTTAATATTTTAATATCATATTTGTATAATATTAAATATTAATATATATTAAAAATGATAAAATATATATTAATGTTTAATATTTTATTATATAATATTAAATATTATTATATATAGGATTTAATTGATTAAATATGTATAGATTTAAAATATACATATATTATAATATTGAGCCAATGATTTGATTAATATCCTGATTTAAATATAATGGAGGGATTTAGATTATTGGGTTCTTAAGCAAATTATTATTCTTTATTTTAAAATAATATATTTGAAAAGGCAAATTAATGGGGATGAAAGTAATATGTTTTAAATAATGAAATTAATTGATTTATTTTATAATGATTTAGTTTGCAAGGACAATCGGTTATTTATTTTAAAGAAAAATGCCCTAAGTTATAGTTGAAAATGCTTATCTTATTAAGAGCAATTAGGGAATTAAATATTAGTGTCAATTTCTCCCTTATCTGAAAAGATGAATTTTTAATACAGTTTTATCGATGTAATAGATTACGGAATGTAATGAGGAAATGGATTTAGAATATCCAAAGGTAGTTCCTTTCTGTTGTCTTCAGTGAATATGTCTTTCATGATCATGTCTTGGGAAATGGGTTAAGTGCCTTTTATTTAATAAGTCTTCCAGATGAGAATTTTAGTTCTGTGGGTTGTCATTTTATGTTTGTCAACCTGTTTTGTACCCCTTGGGTAGTGCATGGTGCGTATTCAGTTAATAACCCGGTTTTCACAAACGAGGATGTTTTGTAACTCCTTGGTTTAGGAGTGGATTTCGTGATTTGTGCCTCCTTGTTAGGAGTGACTTTGTTATTTTGTTGCCTCCAGTGTTGGAGTGAGTTTCATTTTGTGTCGCCACTTGAGAAAGGCGTGATCGTGATACCTTGTTTGTTGCACTTTGTACCCTTGGTGATTGGATGGTATGTGTGTTTTCAAGTAGAAGAGTGGCTTCTATAGGGGCTAGAGCCTAGAAGAGGTAAGATTGGGTAACCTTCAAAAGTTGTTTAATCAAGTGAAATTAAATCAATACTTAGAAGATTAGGACTAACTTCTCTTTAATCAAGATAAGTTGGCTTCACTCATAGACACAAGGGCTCATTTAGACTTGGGATGAGTGGGAAGGCCATGGGATGGAAAGGTTATCTATTTGGTCTTTATGACAGGTATTTGATCCCACATTAGTAAGTATGAGGGCCGAGGATCGGTTTGAGGCCACCATCCTGACGATCCGCAGTGGGTAACTCATGATGAGCTGTGTGATGACACTCTGTCTAGGACAACAGTTGGTTTTTTATTTCTCTTTAGTAAGTATGAGGGTCGAGGATCGGTTGAGGCCACCATCTTGACGATCCGCAATGGGTAACTCATGATGAGCTGTGTGATGGCATTTTGTGTGACCATAGCTGGTACTTGTTTATTGTAGGTATGGTTTCGGTAACATATCTGATGTGACCATAGTTGGTATTTGATTATTATGTGTATGGTTCCCTTAACATACTTGATCTGATTTAAATCTGGAAGCAATGTAACCATGTTGAGTTGTACTTGTGATGCGCTTGTGATGTGTGTATGTTGTACTTGTGAGGTTCATGTGATTGGTTGTTTCAGTTTGGTACAGTTATGATTTAGCCTATGTCTAGAGGTGTTGATCTTGGTTAGGATCTCTTGTTACTATCTCCTAGCACAGGGGGTGGGCCTTTGGGTTCCACTTGGTTAGGTGGCATGCACCTAAATCTGTTGGGCCTTCTTCATGTTCGTATGGATGAGACTTCCAATTGGAGAGCTCATTGGTTTCAGTTTCAATTTGTGCTTTATTTCATCTCAGTTGATCTTGTATTATTTTACCCCTCATTTGATATCGAGGTGGAGGTTGTAATTGTAATCTTATTTATTGGATTTGCCTCATTCAAGGAATGAGTGTTGTAACCTTATTGTTTAATGAACGGATTATTGAGATGGAAAGTTATCTTTATGCTTGATGTAAATTATCTCATTGGAATGTATGTGTTTAATCATTATCTAAATAATTGACATAGTTTAAATTCATGTTTTTTTTTGTTGAGGTTCTATATAACCTCTGTCGCGTAACCTTAGAGGTTGTTGGCAATGGGTAGTGAACTTGCTTATTAATTGTACTTAAAAAAAAAAATTAGCCTGTTTAAGTAGTTGTTTGCAACTTCCTCTAGGGTTGCGTGGCGAGGCATTACATTTTACATGGGATCAATAAAGTTTTGGATTATGTTGAAAAATGGGATATAAAACCATTGAATCACATGTAGGATACTTGTAATAGATTTGTAATTAATATGTGAATTGAAATCAATTAAATTAGAATTGTTAATTTATGATATTGTGGAATTTAAGAAAATTGGGAGAGACATAAAACTTTGAAGTTATATACATAGAAACTAGTAATAGAATAGATGGTATCATGGAGGAATCTAGTTGGAATTTAGGTATGAGGGTTCTAAACATTTCAATGGTGATTTTGATTAGTTTAAAATTAAAAAATAGACCTAATTGTGAAACCTTAGAATTAGATAAATTTTAAGAGAGAAACCTTAAAACCTAAACAACAAAAATTGAACCTAGGGCTTGAGAAATACATCTAATTGATATTGGAATTGAATCTCCATTTTGAAATTTAAATCATGAATAATTTATATGGTGTTCATTGTGCCTTCTTGTAACTTCAATTTTATGAAGTTGTATTGAGAATTTTGTTATTTGAGAAAGAAAACTAGTTTTGATGTTTTCATCAACAAGAGTGTGTATACTCAATGTTTTGATTAATTTGTGATTTATGAGTCTTTTAAAAAATGAATATATTTAAATTTTGTGAAATGATTAAGAATTATGCTTGGTTAGGCTTGTGATTTTTTTTTCTTTTCCTTCATTTTTTTCAAGTGCAACACAATTATTGATTAATCTAGGAGTAGTAGAGACCCTATTTGATAGACCTAAATAATCAAATTTGACAAAGATTGCACCCAGCCACTAGAGTGTCTAGTTGGGCAAGGTTAGAAACACCAATGATAGGTTTTATTATTCTAATGAAGGCCAAGCATACTCACCTATGGTTGTGGTGTCATTTTGCATCAATAGGAGTGCCTAAGTCTAGAATTGGTGTCTTTATCCAAGTTTTGGAGATTTGTGACATTTATTAGATTTTAGATGTCTAATTTCTAAAAAATTACTTTAGGTTTTTCATTAAATAATAAAAACTTAAACCTTATTATATTTGTCTCAAAAATTAAATAGGGTGTAACTTGTTTCCTGTTTATGATTTGTTGATGATTTTATACTTTTGGGGGTCTATATGTGTGAGTATCCTTGTGGTGGATGATAAATATTGATACATACTACACTTGTGTCTTAACAACCTATGAGGTTGTGTTCCCTAATATATGTGTAGCCAAATAGTACTCCTCTTGCTATATACATGGAACATCACTCTATGTCATAGTGGAGTAAAGGATAAAGAATCCATATGTTGCTTGTACATTTATACCATCCATCTACCACTATGTGCTAGGATATTTTTTACATTAAGACCTATGGCCTATTGGTAGGAATGAATTTTGATCTACTTGGGAGGGAGAGTGCTTTATGACTAAGAAATAGTTTGTTACTAGTATTTGTACAAAATTGTCCTTGACAACTTGATGAGAAATGATTCCCAGTGTTCTTGTGATATTTGTATCAGTTTTGTGATATGAAAAGAGCTATTATAGTGTATAGATATGCTTGTGTATCTACTAGTGTTGAGTTTTGTTGAGAGTTTATGCATGTTGTAAAGTCTTTTGGATTAGTTTATGATATCTTATAATGTGTTGTGATATACTATTATGTGTTGTGAATGTTTGATAGATAACATGATACTTTATGATTATGGACATGAATGGACTTATGAAAAATAAATAGCTTCATAGACAATGGATTACCTATTTTACCACTTCAATACATGCCAATTATTGGTTAGGATTAAGTTTCCTTCAACATTTGTGATCATTACACCTTCCTTATAGATAGTTGGTGTGTAGGATGGAGTGGGAGATGTTTGGGAACTTATCTCATTGACTACTTGGATACTTTAGAATTTTTGTTTATGTATCAATATTGTGTATGTGGAGACACTTGACATGTTACCTATATTGATGCACTAGACTTGTTTGGATGTACCTTTGATTATGATGTATAATGATATTGGTGTGACTCATTTATATTGTTACTACAATGTAAGAGATTCATGATAGTATATACTAGACATGGCTTCTAATTTGGAAATGACTTTACTCTTGCTATATTAGACTTATACTTGTTTTATATTGTACATGCTTATTTAATTGTTAAAAGTTGCATTTTTTTCTTTGTATGATATAGTCAAATAGGGGAATTGTCATGTCACCCTTTTTAAACTAAGAAAATAATTTAATAATTCCATTTAAGTTACCCAAGAAGTATTTAATTATAGAGGGAAATGTGTTATCTCAATTAAATAATTAAAAATTATTTAATTAATAGTGATGAATGGATTGACAATAGATGATGACGAGAAATGATGTTGTTTTGGAAGAAATGAGCTTATCATTTTTAGGTATCAACATTTTTCCCCTCTTTGAGACTGTGTATTATTGTGTTGTTTCAAAAACATGTTGTTGGTATGAAATTTTTAGGTGATGATGTGCCCCATTGAACTAATGTATAAAGGTTGGATGGTAGGTTTCCCCCTTGAGATATCGATCAAACAAAAAAAATTGAGTCAAGCTCATGACAGGTAAACATGATAGGTTGAGTGAAGAAGATCATAGAAAATAGGGTCGATTTGGCAAATGAATTGCGTTCAAGGGGTATAGGTTATGAAAAAAATGGATTGGTGGAAGGTAGGTGAGAGGAATTAGGATTTTGATGTCTATATATAGACATGGGGGTCATTTTCAAGTCATTTTCACCCAAGCATAGTTCTTGAGTTTCAAAGCCTCCAGAGTGATCAGAGTGCAAGGAGTCATACAGATGATAGGGATTTCGAAGGCTATTCACCATGCAAAGAGTCCATAAAAACTAATGTTCAGCTAGAGCATCCATGATAATATGTATCTAACCCTTAGGTCATTAGGTTTAGGTCTAGGTGCAATAAATGCTAGTTTAAACTAGGAAATCACATGTGCCAAAGTACATAAAAGTTTATCTAAAACCCACTATGGCACATCTAATATGTGTAATAGCGCATTTTATTGGATTATTACACATTTGATAATAGTTTGGTGTATTTAAAAATAGGATCACATATGATATATCAATTCACGTCTAGTTTAGTACATCTAATGACAGGTTGACACTTTTGAAAAATTAGTTCATAATTGATTGTTAGAATGGAACATTTGATAAGATGGGCCACAAATTATTTTAGCAGTGTGGCACTTTTAATTTCAGGGCTAGGTTACTTAGGATTTTTTCTTTTGAATATGATTGATGTTGTGTGCATTATTTGTGTAGGTTGTATTGGATCCTATCATGTCTAGAGAGTGACATCTCGTTACTCTAAATTTGAGTATAGGCTTGGATGAGATGGATCATGAGTTCTTAGTAGTTGTTGGTTTATGACATACCACTTATATGTAAGAGATTCAGGCTCACAGGGCCATGATATGGCCTTGGTTGAGAGGTGGCATAGTGAGAGGTTTGATTTTGTTCTTCCTACAATGGAGATCACTATCACATTGGAGGATAAGTGGAGGACCCTCAAGATCCCATCCATGGTGAGAGGGTGGTTTATGACACATATTTTGGATAGGGTGCCTTGGAGAGAGTCTTCCTAGATGATGATATTTGCATTGATTGTGTTGAGATGGACCTTCAAAGGGTGATGGGGAGATTTGATGCACTTACATTAGTTTTGGATAGATTGATAGGAGGGGTGTTAGTCCCTGATCGTAGATTGAGGGGTAGATTGTTGAATCATATGCTTACTGATGGTGTCATTGTTTCTTGGGTTTTCCGTGTATTGGCCCATTTATACTAGATAGACACCAGGATGTTATAATTACGGTGTGAGTTTGTCATGCAGAGTTAAATTGCTTCACATTTGAGTATGGCATCATATAGCAGTTACACATCCTATGGGGTGGAGAGCATGAGGCAATGACATGCCTTATGTATATGTATATATGATGGTGCATCAACACACTGATGGTTGGGTGACCTTTCCCATTGGAGGCAATTTTTTGATGAGCTAGATACTATTATTTCGAGGTCATGGTGATTATGTGAGGCTTGGATAAATGATGCTACATATTTGGTTTTTTTTGGTAGCACATGTTTTTAGTGGGCATACAACTCAAATTATTGAGAGGTATCTACTAGAGTGGGTCAGACATCAATTTGGAGAGGTTTAGGGCCTACCTGGTGAGGAATCCATTTTTTAACAGACACAGGGAGATTAGTGACTGGGGCCCATGATATCCCCTGATACTACTATTACATATTTTGAGTCTTGGGTACTGATTCAATGGGCATGGGGTGCAGCTATTAGATATGCAAGGATGACTCTAGATTTTAATAGATGGTGGGCAACACATCATTCGATTCAACTAACAAATCCAAGTGGTGGAGTATCGGGGTGGAGAGCATGAGGCAATGATATTCCTTATGTATATGTATATATGATGGTGCATCAACACACTGATAGTTGGGTGACCTTGCCCATTGGAGGCAATTTTTTGATGAGCTAGATACTATTATTTTGAGGTCGGGTGATTATGTGAGGCTTGGATAAATAATGCTACATATTTGGTTTTTTTGGTAGCCCATATTTTTATTGGGCATACAACTCAAATTATTGAAAGGTATCTACTAGAGTGTGTCAGAAATAAATTTGGAGAGGTTTAGGGCCTACCTGGTGAGGAGTCCATTTTTTAACAGACACAGGGAGATTGGTGATTGGGGCCCATGATATCCCCTAATACTACTATTACACATTTTGATTCTTTGGTACTGATTCAATGGGCATGGGGTGCAACTATTAGATTTTAATGGATGGGGCAACACATCATTCGAATCAGCTAACAAATCCAAGTGTTGGAGTAGCGGGTAGGAAAAGATGAGATATGGATCCAACTAGGGCCCAAAGGTAGAGGTCGCGATTAGAGGATGGGGTGTTGCAAGTGGGGAGATGGGGGTGGGAATAGAGATGGAGCCCATGGTTGAGGTGGGGATGGAGTGTAGGTATAGGGACAAGGGGTAGATGGTAATCAAGGACAACAAGGAGGAGATGACAGTTGGGGGTGGGAGGAGATGATGTGAGAGGGTTAGGGTGGGTAGGTAGGAGAAGATGGAGGAAGTGGGGATGGTGGGGTTGGTGGGGATGGAGGGGAAGATTGGGGAGGTGGTGACAGTGGTGACGGATGAGGAGATGGAGGAGGTGGTGATGGGGATGGAGATATGCAAGTCTAAATAGTGGTAGCCCTATCCAAGCGAGATCGGGCTCGCAGTGAGAGATGGGTATCAAGTAGAGAAGGGAAACCTTTTGATACTACTTGTATAGAGAACAACAAAGAGGGATGCCAAGATAGCTCAACATCAGCAGAGAAAGATTGTGATGATAAATTAAATGATTTAGGCAATAAGTATTGTAGACATGTAAAATTGACTTAACACTTATCACACACCTTAAATGACATTTTCACATCATCAACATCATTATCATCAAATATCACTGCATTTCACATCAATTGCATCAAAAACCATAAATCCCTCTATTAATTAAATAATATATATAATTATTTAATTAATTCACTTTTTCATCATTTTTGACCAATTAAATAAATTGCATTTATTTAATAAAGTCCTAAAACCCTAATTTTTGCTATTAATTGAATAAATACATTATTTAATTAATTCACTTTTTTGTCGATTTTGACAAATTAAATAAATTTTATTTATTTAATAAAGTCCTAATCTAACGTTATTCCTCTTGATTAATTAATAGCGCCAAATATTTAATTATGTTTCTAATTAACCCTATTCCCCTAAGTTAATTGAATTATTAAAATATACTATTTTAATTAAATCACTTTCCCCCAAATTTGAATAATCGAATTTAATTATTCAAAACACATCAAAAATCAAATGAAACAAATGCAACTTTGTTTGCAAAATTCAAACTTGATTTGCATGTTCAACTCCAAAAATAATTAATTAATTAATTATCCTCAACCACTTTCATGATTGAGTAAATTGTGAACCACTGATTACTCATTCTAATTGCCTGAGTGATCCATCTATTTCTTGATAGATCAATCTATTCTTCAATCCCACAGATCATTCAATCTATTCCTTCAATCCCACTAAACACTCAAAATGATTTCTTCAATCACACTAATTATGTAATCAATTTGCACAAATTATGTCCATCTAAATCCTCTCAACATCTTTCGATCGTCAATCAAGATATTCTACTACGTGATCCAGAGCATTCATTTAAAATCACAAATTCTATATAACAAACCTCTTTCCTCTCAAAAAAGGATCGGAGAATCGATATCATTCATACAACGAAGCAATGCAGAGATCTTAAACGAGCTTTTGACATCTTCAACACACATCTTCAATCAACAACGTACACACGTTCTTCAAAAATTTTGCATGCAACAATGGAGGCTTCACATTGATATGAACAACCCATCATCTTCGCGAACACACTCTGACATGGGATGGTAAACTTTCCTTTGTTTTTAAATTCATTGTGATATCATAGGATTTCATCATCTATTTTCAATAGCTTAGAAAGCTTCATTTCATGAGTAATGGGCGTAGATCTTGATTGTTATTTTTTATTTAGATTAGTTTATATTCAATTCAATTATATTGTTTATACTTACGAATTTCCCCCTTACACAAGTATGTAGGTAGTGGGATGTTTAAAAAGTGATCCTAGCTTGAAATTATCATGAATGCTCTAGATTTTGACTAATGTGTCATTTGATTTTGTTTACTTTGTCAAAGATGATTGTGGTGATGATTTTATTATGGATGGGTGAATTTAAGCAAGTGATGACTTATTTTTGGGGGGGGGTTTTGGGATATTTAATGTTTTTTAATTTTTTTAATATTTAGATTTTTGGATTTTTTGGAATATTTGATGTTTAAGATTTTTTTAAATATTTAATGTTTTTGGATTTTTGGAATATTTGATGTTTTAATTTTTTTGTAATATTTAATAGTTTTGGATTTTTTTTGGATATTTGATGTTTTTGTTTTTTTTTTCAATTTAAGGCAATAACAAGGATCCAATATTATGAATAGGTTTAAGAAAAATGCCCTAGTTAGGTGTAGGATCATTTATTATGGACTATGTGGATTGATTTTATTATGATACTAGGTGGGATGGATAATGTTGGACATTGGTAAATTACCAAGCCATGCTAGGTGTATAAGCAAAGATATGATAGGTAGGTGGATGTGAATGGAATACAACTTTATTAATAATGGAATCGATAAGAACTTGATAGATGTGAAGTCAAAATATTAGAGAATTAGAAGTGCAATAGGATGTCTCATATGCGTATTTTTAGACTCAAAAGCATGGTTTTGAACCCAAAAGTGCAATTTTATTTAATTGTTGGTAATTTTTTGCAATTTTTGGACTCATTTTTTGAAAATTTTGGCAAGAGATGCAAAAAAAATAAAATTTGGTTGATGATTTCAAGGTAGTAATTCTAAATGGTGTTTTACTAGTCCTCATAAGAAAACATTCCAAACATGATAACAAGCCTAACTATTCAATAAAGGTGTGTCACACTAGTGTGGGCCCGAGAAATAAAATACCATAGGATTGCACATGCGCATTCCACTCTTAAGAGGGAATAGATAGGGTTCTAGTGGCCCAAGGGCTCACCTTTCTCTTTCCCTTGAATTTTTTTATACATCCAAAGAAATCCTATCTCTCCTCAAGATGATACATGTTAGGTAACTTTAGGCATGATACTATACCTTGCACCATAACTAGATCAATGACTGAAATTCTTAGGTCTCTAAAAACAATTCAATGGTATTTGAGAATAGTGATCCCATCTAATAGTACTTGATACTAGGGTGTCTCACCTCTTCTCCTCACCAAACAAGTCTCAAAAGACCGAGGGTCTTATGGCTTGGCTTGAACGACATTGGCCACACTTTGAGGTACAACTTTCTCTCTCCCCCTTTATATACCCTGCCATAAAAAATGGTTGAGGTCACCCTTGAGGTGATAAAATTCCCAAGTAGGCCTCCTATTATAAATAAAAGGAAGAAGATACTAGTATTTATGATCCCTAGGCTCATACAAAGTGTAAGGGGAGAGTATACTCAACTAATAATTTTTGGGTAAAATTAACAAATCTGTGAACAAAAGAGTGATTTTGATCACTAGGCTTGCACTAGGCACAAGGGGAGAGCATACACACTAAAATTTCACCAAACATGACATATAAATTTTATTCATTAAGACCCAAATGAAGTGTGCAACTATTCACTAAAAATTAATAAAAATCCTACGCCAAATTTGTCAGTAGTTTTCTTTTTACCCTATCTTCTCCCAAAATATCACCAATTTGCATAACTTGATTAGTTCTAAAAGATCATGCAAACATTAGGTTAGAAAAAATAAAATCAATTTAATAGAATCAAAAGTGCCACTATAACAATAAAATGTGCCAAAATGCAGTCAAAATTGCCAACATATCTATCAAATATACCACTCTACCTATCAGATGCACCAAAATACAATCAAAAGTGCCACTTTTATGTCAAACGTATCAATTTACTGTCAAAAGTGTCGCTTTGGTAAATTGTACCTACAAATAGAAAACAAATAGAGATCATATGAATCATTGTAAGTGTTAGATGTGCTAAAGTACTATCAAAAGTACCAATGTGTTGTTAGAAGCGCCATTCTACTGTCAAAAGAATTGTTCTTGGATTGAATGCTATATTTTGCAAATGTGACTTGAAAATCAAGGAAACTCAAAGAAAATGTTAAATTTTAGGGACTTGGGTCCCACCAGGTGTGCTAAAATGTAGAAGGTGAATAATATTATCAAATTTGAAATGGAAATAAATAAATAATAAACACAATTCAATGTGCACAAACATGAAAGCAAATCAAATTAAACTACTTTACCTCCACCAACATTCCTAGTTTATTCTATTGTAGAATATGGTAACGTTAATTTAATAATATGTAGATTGATCATAAAACCTTAGTATAACCTTGTTTAGAAAAGCAATACAAAATGAATATAATATGGATGCAGATTCTTTAAAATTCATGGAGAGATGGAATGGCTAAAAGATGGGTATTTTATATCTTTTACCGATATTAGATCAATGGTGTAGGATGATTGAGTGGATCAACATATGAGAATGGTTTAGTGATCATAATGAATGTGCAAGAAACATTTGTTAGGATGAGAGGCTGAGATGAGAAGTTAAGTGGTTGCATGGATCATATGACTAACTACATGGGTGGATGAAGTGAAAGTGATAGAGAGTGAACTAAGGATAGTTTTCAATCAACCCACTAAATTTGGAGGTCGAGGAATATAAATAGAATGATATATTTAAAAAATAAATAGAAATATTGATTTTATTTATTTTTAGAGGAATGAAAAAGTCAAATTAAATGATTTTTATAATTTTTAGAGGAAGTATTAGCTTATTAAATAATTAAAATTATTTAATTATGTGGGATGAGGAATGCATGATCTACTAAAATAATTATAAAAATATTAATTAATGTGAATGAGGAAAAATTAAAAATAATTAAAAATTATTTAATTAAAGTGATTGGAGGAAAATGATTAATTAATTAATTAATTAAAAATTATTTAATTAGTGTTGATGGGAGGAAATGATAAATTAATTAAATAATTAAAATTTATTTAATTAATAGTGATGAGGGAAAATGATGAAGTAATTAAAAATTATTTAATTAAAGAGGGAGAAGTGTTAGATTAATTAATAATGACAAAGGTTTTGATAATAGATGATGACGAGAAATGATATTGTTTTGGAAGAAATTAGTTAATTATTTTTAGGTGTCTACAATAGCAAATAGGTGATTATAAAAAGAGACAAGCTTGAGGAAAATCATCCATTGCTTTATGAATAAACCTCATTTCTTGGATTGAACCCCCATGTTCATCTATTTTCCTAAGGACTAAAACTTTTTTGACATCAAAATTTTGAGGATGAAAACCTATAAGTTTCATTTTGGATTCAAGGAGAAAAAACCCTTCTATCCATTCAATCAATTTCATACAATGATTGTCAGTGTGATGAAATGTTTGAAGGGTTGGATTTCTAGTTTCATGAGTATTATTGAATATTTTTCCATTTGTGAAGTCACTACAATAATCCATACTATTGATATAGTGATCCATACTAGTGCTATAATGATCTGTATAACTAGTATAATGATCTATACCACTACATTAACATATTTCATTTAGTTTGTTCATTTATGAATTTATCAAATATTTGTGGGTTTCTAGTTTGGTTTAGAATTTTATACTCATTTTGAAGGGTTTCAATATCATTTTTCCTATGAAGGATTTAATTTTATGTAAAACTGTTTGAAGGATTCAATGATCCAAATATTAATTAAAAAAAATCTAGACTTATATTTACATAATTGGGGTTTTCAATGTTTCAATATTATTTGTCGTTTTAATTCCTAATATTTTCCTGTCATTTATAGTAAGGATTTTTTTATTATTTTATATTGTGTGATGATTACTACTAGATCTTAGGATGACCCATACTAATGTGGTGTGGGAATTTTAGGTGATAAAACTACTATTCTAGTTCTAGGAATGAATCACAATAATTGGTGTTTGAAAATCCTGTCATGCTTCTTTTTGGGCAACCAATATAAGTAATTTTCATTCATATGTAGAAAATACATTATTCTAAAGGGTTTAAAATTTTAAATAAAAAATTGTATGTGTATTGGGATAATATATTCCTATCATACTCTTTCTTTAAAGATTCTTGGCCTATTTATAGACATTATGGGTTATTTTGTCATTCATGGTACTAACTTAATATTATTAATTATATATTATACTATTATGGATTGACATAAGATTATTATTTGGTCTTCAAAAAGTTAGTTCACTTATAGCAGTATTATAAAAAATTATTTTGGATGATTACCTTTCAAAGGAGTCACTCCAATTGATCGATCATTTTTTGGTACAATTACAACATCTTGTTTGTGAGTATTTCATTATTTTCTATTTTTTCAATAGTAAAATTCCATTGTTCCTCTTTATTGATGTTAATATTTGATTCATTACACTCAAAGTTGGCTAATATTGTTGTAGCAATTTATAGTAAATTACAATAATTCATAATAGTAGTGGGTATACTCTATTTGTTGACATTATGTAATTCAAGCAATCTATTTGGTTTACCACTAGATTTATTGTTTATTTTATAGTTGAATTTCAATATTATAAATATGGAAGGCTTACCACCATATTTTATTGGATATTACATGTTATTTTTTATAATGATGTTAGAATGTATAGCGACCAAACCCTTTGAAATTTATTACATTCTTTATAACTGTGTAACCTACCATCAATAAATGCAATTCATTTGATTATTGTAAAAAAACTTAGCCACCATATACTATCACCCTATCCATCTCAAGATCTCGGTGATAAAAAGTGTTAGAATCTTGCATGCATATTGAAAATCCAATTTGGGAACCTATAGGAAGTGTATTCAAGACAACCTTCCCTTGAGCAATATGAAGATTTATTTTATGATTTTACTCATGTTGAGACACTTTGATAAATGTGATATAACTCTCTTTTATTAGGTTATGACATATATGGTGGTATGATCTATATATTATTCATGCTCCTCATTTTTATATTATGATGTCTATATCTAAATGTTATGACAATAAAATTAATACAAAATAATAGTTGGGTAATCAATGAACACTATAACTCAAATGAAATCATTGTAATATTAATCAATCAATCCACTAATAGGAATATGATAATAATAAATTAGGTGAACTACAATATATGTATGAATAAATGAATTTGTCACTCAAGCTATGATAAATATGATGCTAGATGCTACATTTCTTCATTTTTTTCTATTATATTAGTCATTTTCTTTCACATCATCAAGTATGTATAACCAATGCTATGATATTATTTATTTTTTTATAATGTTTATGGTCCAATTATACCTTGTTCATTGCATGCAAGTAATTTGCCTTTATACATCCAACTACACTTTATAACCAAGTTTGTACATAAATTTAAATCTAGGACCATATAACTAATCAAATGGTGGAGAGGAAGAATAAGAATCAATAGTAGAATTATTTCCCTCTAAATAAATATCATATATACAAGTCAATTTTGTATACATAATTGGTAGACCATATAATTTATATGTCATTTCCCTTTTCTAAAAACTAGATAAAGGATTGTTCACCCAGAGAGATGTTGGAGTTTGGGAATTGAGGTTGTAGTTTGACTCATACCACATAATTGTTGGAGGTCGAGGATTGAGGTTGAAACTTGGCGTGCCAAGAACCTATTAGAGGTTAGAGATCAAGGTTTCTTTCCAACACATGCCAAGGACCTATTGAAAGTCAGGGATCAAGGTTGCCACTCAATGCATGCCAAGGAGCTACTAAAGGTTTGGGAACAAGGTTATAGCCCAGCATATACAAAAAGGAAAGGAAGGAGAAATTTTGAACCTCTAATGGGAAATTTTGTAAGGCCTCTAAGGTCGACCTATGATGTAGCATGTAGAATTAAATTTGGGCCTTCATACCATTTTAGGTCTAGGCTAACTAGTTTGATATTTTGGGTGGGTAGGATATAAAACTAAGAAAATATTTCAATTATAAGCATCCATGTTATGTTATTGTATCTTCTGGATACTTTATATTTAAGTGATCTTATGTGGATGAAAACCCATAAGAGATTGTGATTAGTGGATAGAAATCGATTGATTGTTGGGATCCGAGGATGACAACCCTTTGGTTCTTGAGGGAATTCTCACTTAGGAAGTGCATTGGAGCTTCAAGTTAACAATACAATTTGGTCTTTCTATGAGTGCATAAATTATTGTAGATTTATAAGTGTTATTTTTTTTTTGTAATGGTTGCCATAATAGTCACTTAGTTATAAAGATCTGATCATAATCAACATCAATGATTGTTGGAGTTTGATTCATTATGTGCAACTTCATTTATTGACTATCTCATTGATTTATGTTATTTGAATATGATTAATTGCTACTTATTGGAAATAGTTGGGTAAGATTGTATTTTATGTTTCATATTTGGTGGAGATTTTTATCTTGTTGGAAATATTTTTTTTATTAGAAATCTATAGGAAGAGACATTACAATGTATTAGAGCACCTTTCTTGCCAACCTATGAGTGTGTGGTGATGCAAGTTCATACAAAAATATAGGTAAATTTGTAGGGAAGCTAAGGTAGAAGAACAACTTCCTACACTAACCTTGAGAGGAGAATAATGCAAAACTTTTACAGTTCTTTAACAGTTACAAAAACTTAAATAGAAATAAACACAAGTATCATGCATACCACAACGCAATTATTTATGTGTGGAAAACCCTTTTAGGAGAAAAACCCCACACTCCAAAAGCCGCCCAATATATTCAAAAACTAAAAGATTTATATATACTTGCAAAGCAAGCTTCTCACAAGAGTATCACCACTAGAGATCAAGAGACACTCTGACCACTATCAGGCTCTTTGAATACACCCCCATCTACATACATCCCCACCCACTTATAACAAGATTTTGGGAACCTTCTAGAATTAGGGTTTTACAATGCCATTTTTTATTTGACATGTTAACGAAAAAACCTTCATGTGTCAATGAGAAAAAACCTTGGCATGTCAGCAGGAAAAAACCTTGATGTGTCAACGAAAAAATATTTGGGGCATTGCCTCGAACCCCATGTCTTGTTAC
Organism: Sequoiadendron giganteum; assembly: GCA_007115665.2. NCBI lineage: Eukaryota > Viridiplantae > Streptophyta > Pinopsida > Cupressales > Cupressaceae > Sequoiadendron > Sequoiadendron giganteum. Next base: position 513,336,346 of record CM021102.1, read on the forward strand.
AAGTGTACATTATTTGCATGATCAATTGCCACATACCAACATACATCCTATCAATAAATCATATATAATTGCAAGGTTGAGACACATTTTTCCCAAAAAATCTCCCACTTGTCAAACACCTTGCAAGGACAACAAAAGGGTTTCATCATCATCTCTAATTGTTAGGGGTCAAAAGGCCCATAGTCTCTAAACACCATTTTAAATTCTTTGTGCTCATAGGCTTAGTTAAAGAATCAACAATATTCATCAAAGTCTCTATCTTAACCAAATTCACCCTACCATCTTTGACCATATCTCTAACAAAATGATATTGTACTTTAATGTGCTTGGTCCTAGCATGAAATGTTGGGTTCTTGGCTAGACATACCGTACTCTGACTATCACAATAAATTTTCATTGCAACTTGTTTTATTCCAATATATGAACATAGTTTCTTAAGCCAAATGGCTTCTTTACATGCATGAGTAGCTGCCATATACTCTTCTTCAGTAGTGGACAAAGCAACCATAGCATTTTGCTTACTCATCCAACTAGCTGCACAACCAAATAAAGTAAACACATAAGCATTGGTGGATATTCTACTATCAACATCACCTACCCAATTTGAATCCACATAACCATGAATATCAAGGGAAATTTCATTTCAGTCATATTACTATGATAACATAAGGAATAATCTAAGGTACCACACAAATATTTGAAGACTCTTTTAACTTAATCCCAATGAAATCTACCAGGATTAGACATATATTTGGAAATAACTCCCACTACTTGGGCAATGTCTAGTCTAGTACAAACCATAGAATACATCAAAATTCCAACTGCACTCTAGTAAGACACTTTTCTCATGTATTCCATCTCTGATGGAGATGTTGGAAAATTTGAAATAGATAACTTTGTTCCAATTGAAATAGGAACACACAATGGTCTACAATCCTACATATCAAACCTTTGTAAAATTGAGTTGACATACTTTCTTTGGCCAAGCCATAGCTTTATGTTCACTCTATCTCTTTTAATTTCCATCCCAAGAATGTGTTTAGTTGCACCAAGATCTTTCATTTCAAATTTAGCAACAAGTTGAGATTTTAGTTTCGGAATCATACCTTTCCCTCTACCAATAAATAACATGTTATCAACATATAATGCAATAAACAGGAAACGATCGCCAACAATTTTATAGTAAATACAATGATTTGATTTAGAGCGCTCAAATCCCAAACTCAAAACATATGTATCAAATTTATAGTACCACATCCTAAGACTTTTTTTTAAGCCATACAAATATTTCTTCAATTTGCAAACCAACTTACTTTTACCTTTCACCATGTAGTGCTCTGACTATGTCATATAAATATCCTCCTCCAAATCACCATGAATAAAAGTAGTTTTCACATCCATTTGCTCAACCTCTAAATCATAAGCAATAGTAATAGAAAGGAAAAATCTAATGGATGTCATTTTTGCAACATGAGAAAATATCTCACCATAATCAACACCCTCAACTTGAGAGTAACCCTTCGCAACCAACCTTGCTTTTTACTTCTCAATACCTCCATCTGAACCAATATTTTTCTTGAGCACCCATTTTAAACCAATATTTTTTTGTCCTTCAGGAAATAGTACAAGATCCCAAGTATCATTCTTTTTCAGATATTTTATTTCTTCATCCATAGCAATCTTCTAGGATTCTGCATCATTCATACTTAGTGCCTCTTCTACAAATCTAGGTTCATCCATGTTAGTATTCAAATCAAAATATCTCTCCAATCATCAGGTGAATACCTTTCAAGTGGTTTTCTATGCCTTGTAGACCTATGAACAAGCTGAGTTGTAGGTTCTTCCTCCTCTTCTAAAACCCAGAGCTAGATGAGCTCTCCTCAACTTCTTGTCTATCGTTGGGCCTCAATTCAACTTTCTTGGTTGTAGAAGGAAATTGAATCACATCTTCCTATTTAATTTTTTTTGGATGCAATGTAATACAAGAAGGCTTATTTTCTCTAAAAATAACACTTCTACTGTGTATTACCTTCTATGCAACAGGGTCCCAAAGCTTGTATCCTTTCACACCATAACTATATTCGATGAAGATACATTTCACAACCTTGTTCTCCAACTTTGTTCACTTCTCCTTTGGCACATGTGCATATGCCTCACAACCAAAAACTCTAAGATGTCTTAACGAAGGCTTGCAACCCGACCATGCCTCAAAAGGCGTCTTATCAACAAGAGCTAATGTGGGAGACCTATTAATCAGGTAACAGGCAGAGGCAACAACTTCAACCCGAAACCTTTGTTCTAGGCCAACACCACTCAGCATACTCCTAGCCTTCTCCATCAATGTCCTGTTCATTCTTTTTGCAACTCCATTCTATTGTGGAGAATATGGAGTTGTCTTTTTTCTATGAATACCATAATCTTTACAAAATCTATCAAAATCATTAGAGCAAAATTCACCGCCATTATCAATCTTCAAACATTTTATAACAAATACATCAAAATGAATAAGATCCAATACACCACAAGATTTATGAGAACTCGAGTAAAATTAAACGTGGTTTTCTTTTCCATAAATGCAATGCTCACAAAAATCGAATTCAAGATTACAATTAGACAAACCTTCAACAAGGTTTTTATTTTTCAGGGTCCTTAAACCCTTTTCTCCAATGTGGCCAAGTCTCTGGTGCCATAACATAGTTTTCTTTGTAGGTAACTTTGTCTCAAAAGAAAAAGCACCCTTGGGTACCCAAAAGCCATGACCATCTGTTGAAGGTGAAACCCTCACTTCTACAAACTTTATTTTCATATAAGTACTATTGCACTCAACAGTGCATGCATCAAGCTTATACAATGTCCCATATTTGACACCTCTATCAATCACCATATCACCTATAACCATCTTGCATCTTGCATCAAAAAATACTACATGCACACCTGCATCTATTAGTTTGCTCAGATATAAAAAAAAATCATGCTAATCGAGGGATATGCAACACACCATTAATCATTTTTATTCTACCATCAAGAAACCTGATTTTAACTTTACCATGGCCAATAATTTCTAAATGATAATCATCACCCAAGTACACCTTACCTCCATCAGATTATTCATATTCACAAAACCAATCTCTATTAAAGGCCATATGAAACGATGCACCTAATTCAATTAACCATCCATCATTACTTGCACGAGTTGCCAAAAATGCAATGAATGTGTCGCCATCTTCCTTCTCAAACTCGGAACTAGAATCAAATTTCTTATTTTTCTTCTTATTTTCTTCTTTGCACTCCTTATGAACATGTCTAGGCTTTCCACATTTCCATCAAATAACTTTGGAATTTCCAAGAGATTTAGATCTCCCCTTAGACTTAGATTTGTCACGCTTCTCATTCTTCTTGCCTTTTTCCTTAGGTCTTCCATGAAAATTTAGGGCCTCCTTGGAAGTGATGGATAGCTTCATCCTCATCTCTTTAGAAAGCAAGAACCCACCACATCTTCAGTCTTCAATATAACAGAAGTACTCCCAATATCCATAACAAGAGAATCCCATGAATCAGGCAAAGAACAAAGAAAGATTTGGAATTTCTCCTCCTTGTCCATTTTCACACCAACTAATTCCAATTGATCCACCTACATATTGAATGCTTCTAGGTGGTCCATGATTCATCCACCCTCTTCCATTCTCAAGGAATACAACTTCCTCAAGAAAATATTGTTCACTAAATATTTGGCCTGATACATCTCACCAAGCTTCTTCCATTATTTTTATGTAGAGGTCTCTTCATGGACATTGATTAAAATAGAGTCTTCCAAGAACAATCTTATTAGACCTTTGGCTTTACGGTGCATAACATCATATTGAGTAGCTTGAGTAGGATCTGTAGGCCTTGAAACGTTCTCATCAACAACATCCCACAAATCTTGATCTATCAACATATCTTCCATCTTTAGCTTCCACATCTCAAAATTATTTCCAAAAAATCTCTCCACCTCTATTCTCCTTGACGAACTTGCCATCTGAAAATTCTTGTAATAAGATCACAAAGTGTCTTCTACACAAGCTCCCACTCAAATCTGGATTAGTTCGAAAAAAACCCAACAACCCAAAACTGAAACCAAAGGTGATCAAGCTCTTATACCAATTGTAAGGAAGCTAAGATAGCAAAAAAAATTCCTACACTAACCTTGAGAGGAGAATAATACAAAACTTTTAAAAATATTTAACATTTACAAAAACTTAAATAGAAATAAACACAAGTATCATGCATACCACAAAATAATTATTTATGTGGGGAAACCCTTTCGAGAGAAAAACCTGACACTCCAAAAGTCACCCAATATTATTCAGAAATCAAAAGATTACAGTATACTTGTAGAGAAAGCTTCTCACAAGAGTATCACCATTAGAGATCAAGAGATTCCATGACCACTATCAAACTCTCCAAATACACCCTCATCTACATACATCCCACCCACTTATAACAAGATTTTGGGAACCTTCTAGAATTAGAGTTTGACAAGGTCATTTTTCGTTTGACGTGTTACGAAAAAACCTTGACGTATCAATAGGAAAAAACCTTGATGTGTCAGTAGGAAAAAACCTTGATGTGTCAATGAAAAAAAAATTCAAGGTATTGCCCCAAACCCTGTGTCTTGTTACAAGTGTATAGTATTTGCATGATCAATCACCACATGCCAACATACATCCTATCAATAAATCATATATAATTGCAAGGTTGAGACATATTTTCCCAACACAATTAGGTACTTGTGAAGGGAAAAGATAAAAGAAGTGGCTATGGATGATAGAAATGAGGAAGCCCACTTCAGGAAGGTCATTAGGATTGAAACCAAAGAGTTTGGCTAAATATTTTTAATCTACCCTAACGGATTTTATGGCAAAGATGGTAAGGACTTTGAAAGAAATGAATTAACAATGGGTTGTTGAGAAATATACTCCAAATAGGGTAGAAGGAGGTGATTAAACAAATTCAATTAACTCGATCTCAAAGAAATTCAGAGCCAAATTTATGAGAGATGAGACATAAATCTTGGAATAAGAACAACTTTTACACCCATGACAAGAGGATGAAATGGTGAAGTATCATGTTAAATATAATGCCTTAGATTCTACCATCCATTGTGACATAAATTTTGTTGAGTATTATGAGATGAAGACAAGAAACATGTGTAAAAGGAGAAGGCATGAGGAGAATCCCCATAGGGACATTGAATAATTCTTGGGGAAGATCAATACACCTACATATGATGTATCAAATGGTTTTTTGGATACATATTTCTCCTTGAACCCATTTTTGAAGAAGAGGACATTAAGTTTTCTACTTTACACTTAGTGGGTGTGGCTCATGAGTGTTGGTACCATGACATGGTGACCCAAGGATATGGTTCAATCACAACCCTAGAGGATTTCAACCGAACATTGATGGAGAGGTTTGACAAGAAGAATTGAGAGATTTACTCTAGGAATTTAGCACAATTGAAGCAAGAGGTTATAGTTGAGCACTATGTGATAGAATTTTAGAGGTTACTAGTGATGGTTCTAGATATGAAAGAAGGAATACTCATATTTATTTTTGTAGTGCTTCTATTTGATTCACTTAAGTGTTTGGTATGAGATTTTGATCCACATTCCTTGCAAAAAATAATCAAAAGAGTTTTGAGTTTGGAGGAATTGGTGACTAAAAGTAAACCTCACTCCAAGAGTGCACCATCGATACTATAGTAGAAGTCTCCTCATAAGAGAATCCCTCAACCTAAGGCATCACCTCAAAAATTGAGCAAGATGGATGAGACAAATAATTAACTCAGAAGGAAGAAGTTATGTTTCTCTTGAAGAGAGTCATGGAATCTTGGACATAAATGGTTGGGTAAAGGACAAATACATCACATAGAAGTGGTGTCAAATAAACATTCAGAGTGAGAGGATGAACTAGAGGTATTTGAAGATTATGTCGATCATATTATTGAACATACAATAACAAGGGAGAGAACACTTATTAAGTGGGAAATATATCTAAGATCCAACAAGTGAATTAACTTAGATCTAGCTTTCCTTATTTAGACTCAACATTAGAACACAAACCAAATAGGGTTTGATGATTGGATAGTTGTCTCAAGGGAGAGCCAATATACTAGGGTTTGGTTATTTTGTGTTGTAAACAGGATAAATTGGATATGTAATTTAATTAATCTATTTGAGATAAACCCTAGATCTGAAAATACAATTTATCACACAAATGAAAACAAAAAATTGTAGAATAGTTATAGATCTAAGAAATAAATATAGAGAGGAACCTGCACATGAAATTGGAGCTTGAAGTGCTTGGACAGGGAAAAAAAATTCATAGTCTAGAATAGGGATTTTTGAATACTTGAAGTAGGGTCTTGAAGGTACATGTTTGGTCAACACTTTTTTGTAACTTGTTGTTGACAAAACTTCCAAATCTGATCTGCGGACATGAAAAGAGGGGGAAAGGTTGTATTGTATAGGGGCTTGCCTAAGTCAAACCCCATTTTGGTGTTTCCACCTCCACAAAAAATAAATGATGATGGTAAAGAGGGCTTACCCTAGGTTGGTAAGAGGCCAAAAAAATGATAAATGATTGTAAAAACAAATGATAATTGACAATGTTACCTTAGGTATGAAATTCTTGTCGAAGAGATTGTTACACCATAAGTTTCCACAAAAATTTGATTGATTGATGATTGGATTGCTTGAAGACCTGCAAGAGGTTAGTCCATATAACACAATATATTGATGTAGCTAGCATGGAGAATAACTCACATACATGTTCATAATAAAATCACAATAGTGCACGATTGATCATAATAGTGCCTAGTTCATAATCCTTAGTATTCAAATGAGAGGGAAATTTGTGTATATATGCATCCCAATTGATCTTTTTGGATATAGGTCAACTTGAGGTCATTTTACAATACTCAAAGTTGACACTTAAAATAATAATTATTGAAATAGGACACCCTTAGGACTAGCGCGCCCTAACCCTAGTCTGAGTGTTTTTGGCCCAAATTTTTCAAGATGTCAAAGATTTTAATATATTTCCCCAATCTAGACCTAAAATGATGAAACTATTAATATAATTAATTTTATAGGAAAAATAGGGTGCCAATATAGTGTGAAATTATCACCTAAGTGACAATTTATGACACTACAACACCTACTTATACTCTCTCAAGATCCCAAAATATCTTTCATCCAAGGTTCATGGAGTGCTTGCAAGATAGAGAATGGTTGTTATCGTCAATGGTGGGTCTACCCACAACTTTATCGATGAAGGCTTGGTGATGAAGAGAGGATTGAAGATAAAAAAATTCAAAGGTTTCAGTGTTGCAGTAGTTGATGTATTCACCATCCCATGCACCAATATAATCAAGCATCTCAAATAACTCTTGGGGACTATAAGGCATGTGATAACTTCTTTGTATTTGGTTTAGGAGATACTAATATGGTTTTAGGTGTGTAATGGTTTCACTCCCTAGGTGAGATTTGTAAATTCTAGGGTCAAATTAATACTCTCCCACACCACAAGGTATAAATTACAATGTACACTAATCATCATTAGGCAATGCGTTGTCATTTTGTGGAGGACATTCCTTTATAAATTCATCTTTGATTTACTTATTTTGTGTAAGAAATTTTTTAGTCATCGATAATTTGGAAAAGAGTAAATGATTGAGGATTTCACAATTTACAACATTTCCAACCATTATGCCCAATTTACACATCAATATAATGTAGTGGTTATAACTCCCATATCATGTAACCATGGACACCTTTAGAGAATGTTATAATATATTTTACTTGACATCACATAGTATAATGTTTGTAAATAAAGTGTGCCAACTATTATGAGTATTATAATGATACCCAACAAAAACCTACTAATACTTTCAAACCTCTAATAGTAAGATTTTTTTTAATATCCATATTTAATTCTAGCAAATAATCTTAAGTGTAAATATTCAAAATAGATCCATTATCAATCAAGGAATATTTAATATTCAACTTGCCTTATATCACCCTAATGTGTAAAGGTAAAACTTCATTAATAAATAAATCATGTGGGAGTTTTATGCCATCAAATAAAAATAACATAATGTTTTTTATGGCTAATAGATTTTATCAAATAATTCATTAGCTATGGAGTATGTGTAAGATGGAATTGGAAAGATGAAAACACAACAATGAAAACAAACAAATGAAATCAAAACAAGCTAAAATCTCAACCTACTCATGAGATACAATTGTAAAGCAATGAATTCAATAAGAAATTCTAACATAAACGAGAACATAAATGAATTCAAATCATTACAAATTTACCATCCCATGTTGAAGTGTGTTTGTATTGAGGATGTTGGGTTGCTTGATCAATACGAAGTCTCCATTGTTGTTGAAAGCTCAAAGGTAGTAGTAGCAGCGATTTTGAATACAAATGTGCTTCAATGGCTATTTTGACACAACCTCTCCAAAAATTCTCTAGATTATCCAATCATTTTTTAGAGGAAAGAAGGTTGTTTTATAGATTTTCAAGTTTTAGATGAATGATCAAGATTCAACAATGAAAGATCAAGGTCAAAAGTTGAGAACTGTTGAGAGGAAATCGATTGATCAGTTAACTCCTTTGATTGATCCAATTAAGGTTTTAATTAAATAATCAGTGGGATTAGATTGAATGATTCATGGGATTGAAGAAGTTAGCTTGAGTAGTGGGATTGAAGAAATCAGGTTGAGTGTTTAGTGGGATTAACATAATCGATGGGATTGGGAAATAGATTAAGAAATAAGTGATCATGATTTATTCAATCAAGATATGTGAGGATGTATTAATTAATTTAATAACTAATTAATGTTGGAGATGAACATGCAAGTTGTATTTGACTTTAATAAGTAAAGTATATTTATTTATTTGACCATGTTGAGTGATTTTGGGGAAATTGAATAATTGATTTAATTATTTGAATTTAGAGAAGGAAAAGTGGCTTAATTAAATAATTAATTATAATTATTTAATTTATTTAGAAGAATAAGTAATGTTAGTGACATAACTAAACAATTTGCAATTATTTAATTAATTGGGAGGAAAATTTAAAGATATAATTTAAAAAATAGGATTTATTTATTTAATCAAGAAGATTAACTGAAATAAATTAATTAAATAACATAAATTTATTTAATTAATTGTGGAAATATGATTTTAGATAATAATTAAATAATTTAACATTATTTAATCATTAGGAAAAGATGAATATTAGTGTTAAAATGTTAGTTCGTAGGCTAGGACAATTTTAAGTATCTACATTTTGCCCCTCTTTGATACAATGTGATTTTGAGCACTGTGTCAAAGAAAATTTAAAAATTATTGCTCAGGAGTTGCCTCGGTATGCCCCAGTGATGGCAAGATAGCATGGTGACCCCTCGGGAATTTTGGTGAAAATTTTGGATAATGAGCCAAATTTTTTGACAAGATGATGTGATGCATTTAAGTGCAAGGACTGACAAAAGAAATGTTAACTAGAAGAAAATGTTAGTAGGATTTAGAAGATAGATAGAAGTGTTTAGATGATTATGATGATATGCATTCTACATCACCATTACTACTATCTTTTTATTTTCATGGAGGACTAAGTAGTTTTTTAACAATCCTTATTGATGTAGAAAATAGACATGATACACCAGGGTATTAATGACCAAGGTGGATTTGTATATATTGCATGGAATTTGACTCCACAAACAGGGAGCATTCTCGCTCATACTAGATATATGAAAACCTTGTTAGAGTGTATGAGTTAGAAGTTCATAGCATTTTGGACCAATGCATAGAGAGGTATGAGGAAGCAAACATGCAAGGCCACTTGAGTTGCTTGAAATTATTTCCACACACACAAGGAAAGTATTCGACATGGTAGTATTGCAAAAATATCCAACAAATAGAGCAAACAAAAATCAATGATCAATGCCCCATTCCTTCTTCTCTAAATCCTTGATGGACATCCTCGAGAGATCCTGTGAATGAGACAATAAGATAAATCAAAAGATAAGATCACAAAAGATAAACAATGATGTAGTATCACTTACCATGATTGTTTTGACATTTTAGGATTGTCCATCGATGATGTCTATTGTAGGAACGATTTACCTGTTAAAACATGTGTCAAGATGTTGATGATGATTTTCAAAAGGTAGTGTAGTTAACATTTAGGCATTGTTTAAGTCTGATGATCATCCATTCATTTCGATTCTTTGCTTGTAAGTTTTAGATTTCGATGTTTACTTTATTTTTTGATGGTGTTGTCAAATGTGATGGTTGTTTATTATGGATGGAAAGTTTATAGCTAATAGGTGATAACAAAGATAGCATTTTTGAGGGTTTTTTGAATGTTTTGTGCTTTTGAGGTTATTTGATGTTGTTTTTCATGTTTTCAAGATATTTGAGAGATTTAGAGATCAAGAGGGGGACCAAAGGGGACTGACCTAGTGCCTCAGGGGATCATCAATGATGGCCTTTCCTACATGAAACGTAGAGACGTCGTAGTTCGACTGTACTAAGTGATACTATTTTTTGGAGTTTTCTGAATCTTTACTAATGTTTTTGGATTTTGATAAGATATTTGAATGTTTTTGGATTTTTTTGATCAAGTTTAAAGACCAAGAGGGACATCTAAAGGGACTGACCTAGTGCCTTGGGGGCTAATGAAATATTAGCCTTGCCTACATCATACATGCAAAGACCATGCAGTTCGACTATTTGACTCAAAGCAAAATTATTATTTTTGTGATTTTTGAATTTTTTTCAACTTTTTTTTTGGATTTTGATGGTTTTACCCATTTTATTTTTTTTTATGGTATTCTGCAAGTTATGGGATTAAAAAGGATCCACTACACTACCAATTTCAGGAAGTTTCCCCCAGTTTGGAATAGGATTACATTTTATTTAGGGATAGATGGATAAAAATAGATGGTGGATAGAGATGGTGCAACAAGGTTCAACACTTGATCAATTATCAAGCCATGGTTGCATGTACGTTTTATTATGGTGATAGGTAGAATGAATGTGATAGTTTATAGATAACATCAATAGATGAGGATGCAGGTCTTATTCAAATGTAGTACATGTTTACCAAGTTTTCACTATGTTACCTATCCTAGAAGTGCCACAAAGTGGTTTTCACTTGAAGGATGTTTTATTTCTTTTTACTATTTCTTGACTTTTTTTTATTTTTTCACTTTTTTGCTTGGGATATTCTGATGCGCTTAGGTGTAGAACTTCTTGAGATGATTGCTATTAAGAGGTTCAACTAGAGGTTGTCATTTTTGGCATAGCCAACTGATATTCTCCAGAGTCGAAGCTCATTATAATAATGTAGGGACCTAACCACTTTGGTTCAAAATTATCTTTCACGTCTTGATTCAGCTGGACCTTCTGATTTTCCTTTAGTACCAAGTCACCGAACTAAAAGTTCTTGTTTTTAATTTTCTTGTTTTAGCTTCACTTGAGCCAATTTTGATAGGCATGTACATGGTTCAATGCACTTAAGAATATGTCATCTATGAGTTTGAGCTCATTGAGTCTAGACACCCGATAATCTTCATTGCTCATGAGATCCTCAATGACACTCACAAGGATGGGATTTCAACCTCTATAGGTAGTATTCCTTCATATCCATAAACCAAGGAAAACTGATTTGCACCTAATATAGGTGTGTGGATTTTGGTTCTATAAGCCCATAAGGTTGGGTTTAGCTATAGATTCCAATTGTGGCTAGCATCATTAACCATTTTCTTTAAGATTTTCAAGATGGTCTTATTGGATGCTTCGGTCTAGTCCTTTCCTTGAGGATAGTATGGGGATAAAAAGTGATGTTGGATAGAGAACTTTGAACATAACTCATAGACATATTGGTTCTTAAACAAAGTTCTATTATCTATTATAATAGTTTGTGGGATACCATACCAATAGATTAAAAATTTAAGAATGAACTTAGCTATTTGTTTCCCTATGATATAGGTTAGAGGAAGAGCCTCTATCCATTTTGTAAAGTATTGCATTGCAATGATGATGAACTTGTGCCCATTGGATGAGGTTGGTGATATCTTCCCTATTAGGTCCAGTCCCCACTAGGAGAAGGGCCATGGAGTAGTGATAGGACACAACTCTTATGCAGGTGCATGTACAAGATTTCCATGTTGTTGGAATTGGTGATGCCTCTTGGAAAAATGAATTGCTTCTTGCTCCAATGATGGCCAACAGTACCTTGTTCAAAGTATCTTCTAGACTAGGTTAGGTCCACTAGAGTGAGATCCACAAATAACTTCATGTACTTGTAAGGAAATTTGTGCTTCTTCCAAGACATCAGAGTAACATACCATTGAGACTTCGGTAGTATAAGGTATCTCCTAGGATAGTGAGTCAGGAAGTTTGACGAATGAAAGTTTTCTTTGATTGGATGTTAGATGGGGTAGTATGATTCCATGTTGGATATAAGAAAATGTGTCCTCATACCAAGTAGAGTCAGGACCAACAACATCACACACTAGTTTAGATTTTGAGATGTCAAATGTTGATATAAGCAATTGTTCTACCAAGAATTCATATCTAGGAACATTCTCAAGAATGTCCAGGAGTGAACCAATAGTAGCCATAGCATAAATTGCTTTATTATTGACCCTTGGGATCTGTTCAAATATGACAGCCTAAAAGTACTATTTGAAGTTTCCCGCCATCCTTTTGTATGGCATAAGCTTGTCATCTTTAGTTTGATATTCTTTGTTGACTTGTCTTATGACCAATTGGGAGTCACCATAGACTTGTGTTCCTTTATTTTCTACTCCACGATCATTTTCAGCCCATTGATCAATGCTTCATACTCGGCTATATTGTTTGTATAGGGGAAGGCAATCCTATATACTTTTGGTATACTGTCTCCTTGTGGTGTGAGAAATAGGATACTGACCCCTGAGCCATGCTAAGTGTGGGATCCATCAAAGTACATGGTCTAATGGGTTGACTCTATTATTCTTAGCAAGATGCTCTCATTTGGAAATTCTGCTATGAGAGGTTGATGGTCTTCAATGGGTGCTTTTGCTAACTGATCTATTATTACCTACCCCTTGATGGCTTTTTTTTTGGCATATTCTATGTCAAATTCGCTAAGTATCATGACCCACTTAGCGATTCCTCTTGTAAGAGCTACCTTTTCCAAAAGATATTTCAAGGGGTCTATCTTGGATATCAAATTGACTTGTTTATTTAATATGTAATGCCTAAGATTCTATGTTGTGAAGACAACTGATAGGAATGCTCATTCAATTGGTGTGTAATTCAAACCATAGCCATCCAAGGTATGACTAATATAGTAGATAACTCATTCTTTATTTTGGTCATCAAGTTGGGCTAATAGAGCTCCCAAAGTTGGTGGTGTTGTGGACACATATAGGATCATTGCTTTATCCTAAATTGGAGGCATCAATACCAAGGGAGTGAGAAAATAGTCCTTTACTTGTTGAAAAACTTGGTCACATCTTTCATCCCATTTGAATGCTACATTTTTATGGAGGAGGTATGTCAACAGATGACACTTATCTACTAGTTATGTGATGAACCTTCTGATGGACTGAAGCTTACCTTGTAGACTTCATATTTGTTTCAATGTCTTTGGAGGAGGCCTTTCTAGGATAGCCTTGACTTTGGCGAGATCTACCTCAATGCGTCTTTTGGACACAATGTAGCCCAAGAGTTTCCTTGATGTTACACCAAAAACACACTTCTTCAAATTTAGATGTAAGTTGTGTTCCTCCAGTCTTTCAAATATCCTAGCTAAGTTAGCCAAGTGTTCATGTCTTCTTACTGATTTATCCAATAGATCATCTACATAATCCTCCATGGTGATGTGCAACATGTCATGAAAAATGGTAGTCATCTCTCTCTGATATGTGGCTCCTAACTTCTTTAAGCCAAATGGCATGACATTCCAACAAAAAGTTCCCCAGGCATAGGTAATATCTATTTTGTGTTGATCTTGAAAAGCTATCTCTATTTGATTGTACCTAGAAAATTTGTCCATTAATGAAAGCATATCATGACCGATAGTCAAATCCACTATGATGTCAATGTTGGGAAGAGGAAAGTCAACCTTAGGGCATGCTTTGTTGATATCTTTGAAGTCTATGCAGATCTGTATGCCCCCAATGGATTTCAATACTAGCACAAGGTTGGATACCCACTTAGGATAGTCAATAGGTTTGATGAATCCCATATCTAGCAATTTCTAAAGCTCCACCTTGACTAATAGTGTTATTTGTGGGTGTATTTTTTGAAGCTTTTTCTTAACTAGTTTAGATGCAAGGAATACCGTTAAGTGGTGTACCACTAATGTTGTATCTAGCATAGGCATATCTACATATGTCCAAGAAAAGTTGATCTTACGTTCCTTGATGAATGTCGTTAAGTTGACCTTTTCCTATGGATCTAAGGAAGCTGCATAATACATTACTTTAGGAGCCTTTGTCGTTCCAACATTGATTGGTTTTGAACCTTCAACCAAGGTTGTTGATTGCTCTTGATTCTATACAATAGGGAGATTGAATCCTCCATCTTCGAGTGCCTTAAGGAGGTTTTCACCCTCATATGTGCCCTTTGATTTTGTCTTTTCATGATCCGATAGGGCCACATTATGGTTTTCCCTAGGGGATCTCATTAATTTTTACATTGTTCATTTTAATTTTGCGATTGGAGGATACAATCTCCCCCCAAAGTATGATCCTTGTTCTAGTTCTATAGCAAAACCAACTTCGTGATCTCTTTGGTGAATACCTTGTTGATTTCCCATGAACTCTACAATAGCTTTGTTATTCTAGAATAGGTCCAAAACAAGTGCATGATGTTGTTAATCCCAATCGATCAACTATGGGTGACATAAGGGTAAGTTTCATTGTTATCAACAAAAGTTATGGTGGATGTGGATGGGGAAAAAGTGTAGTCACTAGAGGTGCAAGACTCCCATTCCCATTCGTTGGAGTTTGTTTCAGTTTAGTAGTCTTCAATCATAGGTCTGAAGGTGATGGTACTTATGCCAAAGTTTTCAAATAGGTTTGTGATTGTTAGGTCGTTATCCATAATATGGTATTTATTCGATGTCTCTTCAACAGTAGAAGGAGCTACTTCTTGATAAGAGGTGTTTTTAGTGTTTTGGATAACCACATTTATCGAACCATAACCTACTCCCATGTTCTTCTTGTGTTTTTCTATTATGATGGATTCTGTTATGCCTTGTTCATGTATACCAAGGCCACCTTTTCCAGTGTATCCCATATTCCTTGCTATTTGATAACCTTTATTGCTAAAACCCACAAGAAGGGGATGTAGTTGTTCTTGTTCCTCTTTTTCTTCTTTGTATATCCATGATGATAGGTCCTCTTCGAGTACCACTTCATCATTCATGTCTCCTCATTTTTGAAGATAGTGGGTTTAACTTCATATGTGACAACTTGAACATGCTTTATTTCCTTTGGTTGCTCGTAGGATTTTGTTGATGGGGGAAGCTCCCTAATGCAAAAGGATTGTTTGAAATGGTATTCTCCATATTCATTGTCAAGCCCCTGGATCTTGAGTTCATATTTAGGAGGATTAGTTGATGTGGATGGGGTCAAGGTTGAAGTAGTTGTAGTTGAGGTTGGCATAGATGGAGTTGATGTTGAAGCAAGTGATGCTAGATAAACATAGGAAAATGAGTGGAATGATGTCATTGCTAGGAATTTGAAAGAGCATTTTGTACTTCTCCTCCAAGTTTGAGTAGTAATCGAAGGGTTCGGGATTGGCGTATATTGTAACTTCTGATGAGTGCCATTCACTCTCCATTTTATACCATATTTTATCCTTTTTCTTATACCATTTAACCCATTTCCACATTCCATTTTTGTACATTATCATACCATTTTACCACCTTTTGTTGCTTATGGTTAAATATAAATAAGTAATATTTAATTTAGTTTTTAGATAAAATAAGTGAATAATAATTATTAGCTTGTATATGCTAGTATTTGCTTCTATTATGTTAAGAAATATATCTTGCAACATGTTGATTAAAGGTGAGGAATGCAGACTTCTTGTCGCCTTCTTGTTCCTATAGCCCATGGGTAAACATATTAGCAAATTAATTCCACCCATATAATTATTTTCTCATAAAATACTTAGGTTATTTAGTTATAAACCAATTATTATTCAATTTTAATTTTATGGAGAATGTCCTCACGTTCAATATAATATTCTATTTTATTGATTGTAATCATGAGCTAAACAGGATCCTACATTTTAGGGTGAGTTGTTTCAACAAATCAAACACTAAACATCAACCACAAAATAATAGCAAAGTGGGATAAAAATAGGAAACAACTTGCACACATATTTCTTATAAATATGAGCTACATGAGAAGAAAATGGATATATGAATTTTGTATTATTTTTTATAAATAAAACAACATATTCACTTGCCTCAACCAGTGTAAAGGAATTTCATTTTAGCACCAAGAAGACTGAGGAGGAAGGGTGCCCCCTTCTTGGAATGCTTGGTGATTTGTAGCTTTTGTAGTAAGCGTGTTTATTTCTATCATTGTGTGAATCTATTTAATGTTTATTGTTTATTGATTGTAATTTAATTATGGGATATAATAATTATCTATGTTAATGATTGTTCATATTATTGCAGCTACAAGTTCAATTTCTAGAATCATTAATGTTGTTATTTCTATTGCAGTCTATGTTGCAGGAATATTGCAGTACAACCATTTTCATAAAAGCAAAACATAAACATTAATTTTATTTTTAATTTAGGCAGTTGATTGATTTTAGGAATGCATTTGCATCCCCACTCACCTCACAACTTGCAACCCTTGTGTGTATATTCACAATACCTTTCATGAGCTTACGATCCCCGAATTGACACTTAGACCGAGTTGAATCTAGTTTATTCTTTACCCTAGTTTTGGACTATCATTTTGGCGCCATTGCCAAGGAAAGGTGTCAAAGGCATGTTAGCTTAGTGATATTAGTTAGGAACAATGTGTTAGGATGAAATCTTGCACACCTGTTGGTCATGCCTAGGTGATTACTCCTAATTTTCATTTTTTAAATCATATAGATGCATGATTAAAATTTGTAGGTAAATCTTAGAGGTTAAAATTGTTTTTATACCAACACCACTTTTTGTGAGTCAATTGATAAGTGAAGAGGTAATTTTGGAGAAACAAGATAAAAGCATGAAAAAAATTGCAAGGTTAGCTCATACCTTTATTTATCTTTGTGTGATATAGCACTAATCAAGCAAAAATTTGAAAAATTACAGACCACAAAAGAGAAAAAAAAGGAACTGGCCCTAAGTAGATCAAACAATGACAGAATTACAAGAATTTGAGGGAGTTTTACTTCATAATTATGTGAATGAATACAGGAAGGGATATCTTCAAGGTGAGCATTCTACTTTTGAATTTCCTATTAACATCCCCATGGGCACCTATGAGGAATATTCACCAAAGTTACTACAAAGAAGATGCCATCTTCTAGATATCACAAAAAAATGATGAGCTATTTGAAGACTATATAGAACATTTCTTGTTTAGTTTGCAAAAATCTAAATACAACAGGTTGAACCAAGATGCCACCAAAATGATCTTTTTGAAAGGGATGACTGGAGAAATCCTAGAAGCTTTAGATCTCACGTGTATTGGAGATGTTTCAAAAATGTCATTTGATCACATTTCTATTTTGTGCAAGAATTACTCTCAGTCTACGATGAAAAGGACTTGAAATAGAAGAAAAAGAAGAATTGTTGGCTATGTGTTGCCCAACTTGTTTTTGGAAGAAATAATTCTGTGGATACCATGTTGCTCAAGGAAGGGAGACTAATTTACAACAATTTCAAAACTATCCATGGCAACTACATGATATGAATCATCATTGGTTGCCACCTCAACACCCATGGGTAGGAAATCAATTGTGGCTTGAACATAATGGTGATCTTCAACACATGCAACAACAATATTCAATACCAATTAATCCTTCTCCAAGGTGTTTGGAAAATATAGAGTTGATTGTTGCACAACAGGAGATAGCATCTCTTAAAGCAATAATAAAAGATCTACAAATACAAACCAAATATGTGGATGATGGAAGATTGCATATTTATGTTGCAAACAACTTTGGACCTATGTATGAGGAAGGAACATTGACAACAATGTCTTCTATCAAAATGCTTGTAGTAAGTGGCATGGAAATTAAGGAAAACCAAGATCAATATGTAGTTGTCTCTCATGCATTTAATGGTGAGAATCATCTTGTAGCAGCCCCAAGTACAAGAATGTATGCCTTTGTTGGTAAAAATCAATTCGAAGAGAATGAAAGGTATGCATCCTCTTGTCCAAACCAGTATGCAGATGTCTTTCCATCTTTTGATCATAGCAAGAGAATACTACCTATAGCATCTAAGTCATTTGAAGAGTCACCAACACAAATTGAAAAATGCACATTTTTTAAAAGAGGACACACTTGTAGTTGTGTTTTCTACCTCTATTGATGAGAAAGAATATCATACAACTATTGATAAGGAGAAGTTGTGGATATGAGATTCCCTTGTAGTTTTTAATGGAAATATCCTTATAACAATCGCTTCAACATTCGTGGAGGAAACAAACCAATTTGAAAAGGTATCTGATAAAGACAAGCAACAACTTGTAGAAAATTTTGTTACATCTAAAGCTATTTCTCATGCATTTCTTACTGAGGAATGGCAATATGTTTTTGGAGATCAACCTACAACCATTGATATTTCATGTTTTGGTGAGAGGAACCTTCCTATAGCATATGGATTTGCACTCGTTGATGAGAAATGATCAATTGAAGAAGCTACTATAATACCTTTTATGCCTATGACTACAAATATTACTATGGTTTTTGAAGACAAATCTATGGCCAGGTATGCATATGTCGATAAACTTACACATGTTGACAAAAATAAATGGGCTATAACTAAACACATTAAATAATTTTAGGTATTAATGCATCTTTCTCATATTCTCATCCCTATTAAAAATGAAAATCTAATTGGAAAATATGTGTATGAAGGAGAAAATCATGCAACTATTAGGAGAGATGTAGAATCCATGATAATCACCTCATTTAACAAAATAAATTGGTATGTCACTAAAGAATTCTTTTTAAAAAGTCATTATATTTTTACAAGAATTATTATTATTGTTTTTTATAGAGGTAAATTGCATGCATTAAGTTGTAACAAAAATAATAACTTGAATGTATAAAATGCTCTTTCACATGACAAAACAAGGGGAAAACGCTTTAAAAATGGGAGAAAAATGACATTTTGAGAATGGGTAGAACATAGGAAAAATTGCACAAATATTCTTCAGCAATGAAGAATCAGAAGGCCACGGAAGAAGGAAAATTTGTTTGGCAGTGGGGGCTCTACCCCTCAACCCTACCCTATATATGTGCTCCCCTAAGACCCCATAAGGGGTGCAACCCCTTGACCCCGATGGGGGTTGCCGCCCCCAGACCCCCACCTTCTAGTTTAAAAACAAAAGAAGAAATTGTGGGGAAATTGTGTTGACACAAAGTGATGTTTTTGTAACCCCTCTACCTAAAGAATGCAACTTAGCTTATCATGATCTTCCATTACCATTGTCACAAGCATATATAAATGTTACTCCTATAATTGGGCATGCACAAATAGTTGAGGACTTTTTAGGATAATGGAATTTTAAAAATGAAAATTTGACCATTTGTTGTTCTAGTTTTTGTAATGAAGAAGCTAAGTGCACATGCCAAGTTGTTCAAGAGGACATGATGAAGGATACACAAATCATAAGTGAGCCTCGACAAAACAAAGGTGGAAGTGAACAAGTCTCCATTGTAACTCAAATGAAACTTCATACATCAAAGCTGGAAGATGGAGGTATGATTAATGATTTTAACATGTCTTATAATTTTATTAGAAAGACAATATGTTTCTTCATTAAATGATCCTTCATCTAGTATGAATGGTGAATGGCAACAATCCCCATACTACCAAGAATGGAAAAATGAATGCTCATAACAACCATAATACCCATCATTACTATCTCCATTATGCCCATCCTACTTAATCTCACCCACTCTATATCCACACAAAAATTTACCATTTTCATTATCCCATTCATATAACGCACCTTCCATTTCAAGGGAAATTACAATTCCTAAGAAAAAATTACATAATAAGGTGGAAAACTGCATATAATAATGTTATTTCAAGGATACCTTTGCATTCTATTAATGTGCTTCAAATTGATGAATTACACACCTAAGGAAATATTTCAATTTGAGTTTAATTTTATCATTGAACTCATAAATGTGCGTTGAAATTTATCATGCACTAAGAAGTGATCTGCTTTATACATTAGTTATTCAAGAATTATGTGGGATAAAGAATGAATAACTACACAAAACATGCTACAAATAGATGTCCATTCATTAAACAAGCTCCAAGTTAGTATTTAAATTATCATTATTAATGATCTCATGATCTTGTAGTATAAAGTTAAGTTGGGGGGAAATCCCTTGAATTTGGGAGATCTTTGGTTGAATATTAATAAAACATTCATTAAGTGTTGGTCCAATGCTTCTCATAAAAACCATGTGATTAATATTTGGACCAAATCAAGGTATGCATTCTTGTGTTAACCAGAATTGAATCATATTGTTCCTACATAAGCATTCATTTTAATAGCCTATGGAATTCATCCATTTTTTATTAAGTATTTATTCATATTAATAACTTTACCAAAAAATTTAATGCTTAAACTAGTTATTAATGGTGTAGTTATTAAATGGATAATGTTACACAACTTTAACATTTCTATACTTGATATGCTTGGTCATGAGAAGATGATTGCAGGTTTCTTATCTTGATCACCCAACACTTTTGCATTAAGTTCCAATTGATGATGCTTCTCTACACGAGAATCCAATGAAACATTTCGTTATCCTTGCTAGTTGTATGGTGAACAACAAATTTCCTTTCTTTTTTGTTCTTGAGGATCACAAGAGAATTATTGCACGAAGTGTTCAAAATGCGGGGGTATACCTTATCTTCTACACTAGCCTTGATGTCAAATCATGTGGAGGACAACATGCAAATCAATGTATGAGAACCATGATTCTTGTAATACTACATTCTTGCTTGAATATTCACAAGCAACACATCCAAAGACAACTTGGAGACATAAACGAGGAACTTGGACACATTCTTGCACTTCATCATAAGGATCGATTCATCCACCTATCTAAAGCTACATGGATATTTTGAATAAGTTGGGAGACTACCAATGATCTTCCACTATGCAACCTTACCTTTGGAAGATTGCTTATGTTGTAAGTGATTATTTCAAGTGACTAGGCATGAGCTAAATGAGATCCAAATCATTTGTAGTATTAGTGCTAGATTGTGATCCAGTTATTTTTGGTCATCATTTCAAGTACTACAAGCAATTGATTTACCAACAATCTTTCATTGAAGGGATTCAAATGGAACTCTAGGATTTGGATGATAACATTTCATCATCCATATGAGAGTTTCCTTCTCTTTGGTCATTATATGTAGATTATTTGAAAAAAAAAGTGAAAAAAAAAAAGAAAAAAGAAAAAATAAATAAATTCTAACAATGAAAACCTTCAAAAGTTATTAGACAACTACAATTTGAAAAACAATTTCTAGTGGATTGTAGTTGAATAAAATTCTTAGTGGTGAAAATTATTTTCACAGTGCCACTAAGCGATAAGTGATTGAAAACTAGCTTGCTAGCAATCACTTGTCATTATCAAAATTGAAAAAAGAAAAAAAAGAGAAAAGGAGAAAAATGTAAAAAAAAAGAAAAAAGAAAAAATTATTTGTGTTCTTTCTATGGGCTAATCATTTTGTAGGTACACTCTATTGCTTCGATGGTTCTCTGTGTACCTTTAGAACCTCCTATTGCTCACTTATGTAGATGTTCTCTAATTTGTCATGGTCAAAATAACTTTGATCAGTTGTAGTACATGTTACACATTTAATTGAGGTGTTAGCAAAAGTGAAGACAAAATCCTCTACCATTAGTATGAACCATAGTGCTTCATTGTGAGGGTGATCTTTCATGTGTGTCAGTACTTGTTGGAGATTCAAAGTTGCTGAGTTATTTTGGCTACCAGACCTTGGCATACATGGGCATGCAAGTTGGTAAATAATCTATATTATTTTTCATTATTTTATCTTTTAATTTGATTATTATTTCTTATTATATTAATCATATAAAGATGCAGTCACCCAACCCTCTCTTTGTTTCCTGAGGACGGTCAACCCTTTAAGTTAGGGGGACGTTCATCATCCTTATTACCTATCATTTTTCCCATTATTCTCTTCCACCTTAATTATCTCATCATAGTATCCATTATTTTCACCCTTCATAATCATTCATATTACCTATCATTTCACCCATTTCACATAGCTCATGAATATGGAGATAGTTTTTTTTATACCTCCTATATATAGCATTTCCAAAAAATAATTATATGAAAAAAATGCAAAAAAAAAAGAGAAAAATTGAAAAAATGAAAAAATACAAATTTGGAGGAGGAATGAATATTAAAAAAAAGACAATGAAAAGAAAAATTGAAAACTAGCAAATCCGTGAAGCTTGCTAAGAAGAAGAGTGATATAAAATTGAAAGAAAATATGATTAACCATGTGTTGTAACAGTTAAGGGTGAAGAAGGCACAAATCCAAAGGCTACCAGTACAAATCAACACCTCTTAGAAATTAAATATTGCACGAGGATGTGCAATATGCTAAGTTGGGGGGAGTGATGAGTGTCATTCACGCTCCATTTTATACCATATTTTATCCTTTTTCTTATACCATTTAGCCCATTTCCATATTCCATTTACGTACATTATCATACCATTTTACCACCTTTTGTTGCTTATGGTTAAATATAAATAAGTAATATTTAATTTAGTTTTTTAGATAAAATAAGTGAATAATAATTATTAGATTGTATTTACTAGTATTTTCTTCTATTATGTTAAGAAAATAGATCTTGCAGCATGTTGATTGAAGGAGAGGAATGCAGACTTACTATCGCCTTCTCGTTCCTGTCGCCCATGGGTACACATATTAGCAAATTAATTTTGGACCAATATTATTATTTTTCTCATTAAATACTTTGGTTATTTAGTTATAACCAATTATTATTCAGTTTTGATTTTATGGAGGAGAATGTCCTCACATTAAAATAATATTTTATTTTATTGATTAACCAAGAGCTAAATAGGCTCCTACATTTTAGGGTGAGTTGTTTCAACAAATCAAATAGCTAAACATAAGCCACAAAATAATAGCAAAGTGGCATAAAAATAGGAAATAACTTGCACACATATTTCTTATAAATATGAGCTACATGAGAAGAAAATGGATATATAATGTTAGAGTAATAAGTTATTATGCTTAATTAATTATATCATACTAGTTAATTAATTAAGTCACTTATTACTTTAGGTACTTAAGCTAAACTTAGGCACATTAATAATTGATTAATTATTAAGTGTGCACATAGGGTTTCATTTAGGGTTTCCCTTTTAGGGTTTCTTGATCTCCTTCATAAGGATTGATCTCTTTGTAATAATTGATTCTTAATAATGCATTTTTACCTTGAGGTTTACAGAACATCTTCTTTGGTTATGCATGTCTTTTGCATGTGATAGGTGATTGCATGTAGGTGATCTTGGTTTCTAACATGGTATCAGAGCTCTAGACTTGCCGCTGCCTGTTCATGATTTGAAGATATGGTCTCTCTGTGAGTTTCAAGTGCAAGGGTTTCCACAGGCATCTTTTCTGCTAGATCTGGGGGTAGCTGATTTTTCAGGACACTATGGGTTCAAACAGACGTCGCCATTGCGTTCGCAGCGCCTCAAAACCCTAGGAATGCCTGTCGATTGGTTGATTTTGGTGAAGTTGATCCGGAAGGCAAAAAAAAATTGTTAGGTAGGTCGTACGGCCTCCCCATCACGCGTTTCGAGGCACACAAATTTTTTTTTAAATATTGTTTTTGGGGAATCGAGCTGGTGCCTGCAGTTCACAAGGTTCTGCCACCGGCCCGCCACCGTCGTCGGTGGCTCCCCATGCAGCACTGCCCACCACCTTCAGCCCCCACAGGCCCAAACAGCCCCGCCAGGGTCCTATGGGGGATCGGGAGCTTTGCGCCCGGCCCCCAACCCACTCCAGCCCCCCTGCGCTTTGCCTACGGTCATATGGCGACCAGGGGCCAGATTTTTTTTTGCAGGGGCCCGATTTTTTATGGTGACGGCCAGATGGCATGAAATTATTTCCAGTGAAGTGCTGACGTCATTGGCCGTGTGGCCTCTTTGCCCCCTCCTAGCCCTAATTTGCCCTAAAAGAGCAGTTTTTTTTTGTTTTTGGCATAACTTGGGCATACGGTATCGAAATCGGGAAAACGAGATATCGTCGGAAAGTTGGTTCTGAGAACTTTCCTATGGTGTAGTTTATTTTATAGTAAATTTCTGTTTTACTGTATTTATTTCTATTTGAAGTCAGATGTTTATTTTATGCTTCCGAGCTCATAACTTTTTGCCACGATCTCCAATTTTTGCTATCTTTACAACGTTGGAAAGGTATTGAGGAGCTCTATGTTGCTGTCCATGCACTTTTTTTTGTATCTATCCCAGGTTTATCATTAATCCAAATTTGACCCGATGGGTGTTTTGGAGATTACTTGGATGTTTGGCAGTTGGGAGAGTGCAACTTGCATCTTTGCACTTCGTTTTTAGTAATACATCATTCAATAATCGACTGCTGCTTCATAGATTCCAGGGTTGTTCCCGTTTGGATTTTTTGAGTGTTTTGAGGCATCGGGTCTGTTGTTGCTTTTTTCATGATTCCTTGAGTTAATCAGTGAATCTCATCCGATTTCAGTAGTAGACAAAAGTATCTTTCCTTGCTTGCCAGATTTCGGTTCCAGTGTTACTCTACAGAGTTCTTCTAGTGCTTCTTTGTAGCATGTCATCTCATTGTAGGGGGGTTTTGTCCCACTAGGTTTTCCTCCTCTACCTCATTCTTGCATTTTTAAATGGGTACCTGATCAGGCCTAGTTACCGAGACCCATCCTTGCTTGCATGCATCTTATTCTAGTGTTTTAGCTTCTTCCTAAGTTCATCTTAAGGGGGGGTGTTAAAGTAATAAGTTATTATGCTTAATTAATTATATCATACTAGTTAATTAATTAAGTCACTTATTACTTTAGGTACTTAAGCTAAACTTAGGCAAATTAATAACTGATTAATTATTAAGTGTGCACACTAGGGTTTCATTTAGGGTTTCCCTTTTAGGGTTTCTTGATCTCCTTCATAAGGATTGATCTCTTTGTAATAATTGATTCTCAATAATGCATTTTTACCTTGAGATTTACATAACATCTTCTTTGGTTTTGCATGTCTTTTGCATGTGACAAGTGGTTGCATGCAAGTGATCTTGGTTTTTAACATATAAAATTTGTATTATTTTTGATAAATAAAACGAAATATTCACATGACTCGACCAATGTAAAGGAATTCCATTTTAGCACTGGGTAGACTGCGGAAGAAGGGCGCCCCCTTCTTGGAATTCTTGGTGATTTTGTAGATTTTGTAGTAAGTGTGTTTATTTCCAGCAGTGTGTTTATTTATGTTATTGTGTGAATCTATTTAATGTTTATTGGTATTGCTTATAGTTTAATTATGGGATCTAATGATTGTTCATATTATTTCAATTGTGAGTTCAATTTCTAGAATCATTACTATTGTTATTTCTATAGCAGTCTTTGTTGCGAAAATATTACAGTACAACCACAGTCACAAAAGAAAAATATAAACATTGATTTGATTTTCAATTTAGGTAGTTGATTGATTTTAGGAATGCATTTTCATCCCCATTCACGTCACAACTTGCAGCCCTTGTGCATATAGCCATGATACCTTTCATGAGCTTATGATCCCCAGATTGACACTTAGACCAAGTTGAATCCAATTTATTCTTTACCCCAGTTTCAACCTATCAAATTCCTTACAATCGTGAGGAAATTTTAGGCATTGGTGAAAGGTTGATGGGATTGCTTGCATTGCATGGATCCATGGTCATCCTAAGAGAAGATTATATAGAAACTCAAGATCTAGTACCTAACAAGTAGTTTCTGCTATTGTCGACCCCACTTGAATGGGAAGTCTTATCGTGCCTTTTGAGTTCCTCTCCATATCATTATAAGCCCTTATGGTGATACTCATTTTCTTGTTAATCATGTCATTAGAATACCCCAACTACTTTACCATTTTTATGGTACATATGTTTAAACCTGCACCCTCATCTATTAGGACTCTCTTGATTTTGTGTTTATGGACACAAACCTTGAGATACAAAGATTGATTGTGGAAAGATCTTTGTGGAAGGTTCTTTTCAGAAAAGACCAAATAATGGGGTGAAGTGATGGTACCAACCATGGATTGAAATTGATGTGTTAAGGTCATTAGGTATTGAAGACTCAATGGGAGCCTTCTCCAGGATCTCTTTATGTGTTGTCCTCTAATCTAGTAGTGCTCGATTCATGGGATAACCCCCTAAAAAACTTATCTATTTCATAGTTTCATGTACTCCAAGCATGCAAAATGAGGAAATTTTTGATTTCCCTTGATGTGTAGTCCTACAACTCAAATCATCCATTTCAACGTCTCTTATTGTTCATCTTTCAAAAATCTTCAAAACGGATATTTTTGTCAATTCCCACTCTTTGGGAGTTAGTCAATTTTTCACTCATGTTGGAGCGCTAATTTTCAGTGCTCCTACATGAGCCTATGTTTGAAAAATTCACTCCCTATCGGAGCACTGATTTTCACCGCTCCTACACCTCGCATGTACAAGTGGTGATTTTTACCGCTATAGCATATCGTTCTCTTATGTCTTGTCTTTCGCATGCACAAGCGGTGATTTTCACTACTAGTGCATCTCCAACTTTGTGAAAATGTTGGAGCGGTGATTTTCACCACTCCTCCATTTTCCATCCCTTTTATACACATGTCATTAATGAACTATGAGTTCACTAAGTGATCATTTTAAAATCTTATTAAAGTCTTTTTTAGGTTATTTTCTTCTTAATTCATTCGCTTCCTCCT
This sequence comes from Sequoiadendron giganteum, assembly GCA_007115665.2. Taxonomy (NCBI): domain Eukaryota; kingdom Viridiplantae; phylum Streptophyta; class Pinopsida; order Cupressales; family Cupressaceae; genus Sequoiadendron; species Sequoiadendron giganteum. The sequence goes on from CM021102.1 coordinate 513,363,619, forward strand.
CGTGTTGATCATTCTCCAAGCCCCAAATGAAGTTGCAGACGTATTTTTGCAAGCATCTAAGTTAGGTTTTTGTCGCTTTTACCAAGTGCATTTTTATTTTATGCTCTTCTTTCCATATTTTTCATTCTCCTTGCTTTCTTTCATATGGCTTTTTTCCTTACTTCTTAGATTTTGTTTCTCCTTGGAGTCTTCCATCTTCTTCCTGTCGCCCTGTTATGTTTAAGGGTTTGTTTGCCCTGGTTTTTGTTGCTAGGGTATGCGTGTCATTTTGTGTTGCTATCCCCTTGCTTGTCACTATTTGTCTTACCCTTTTTGGGTGTTTCTTTCCCTTGAATTTTTCTTCCCATGCTCAAGCGATTAAAGTTTTCATTTCACCAAACCCTTCTAAGCTACGTGTGTAATAGCTGTATTTTTCACCGCTTGCACATGTTTTGTACTTCACTCCATGTGTAGGAGCGGTGATTTTCACCACTCCTGCTATGATCATCCTCGCCAACTCCTGTGTGTTGGAGCTGTGAAAATCCCCACTCCTACATGGAGTGAGCTTAACCTCTATCAAATACGAAAGCGGTAAAAAAGATCGCCCCCGCATCTTCATTCAAGATTTTCACCAACCCCAAATGTAGGAGTGGTGAAAATCACCGCTCCTACACTTGACTCCAATTGAGAAGCCATGCTCGAGCGATGATTTTCAACACTCGAGCATGAGTTTGATCTTTCCCCAAGAATGCACAAGTGTTAAATTTTAGCGCTCTAACAAAATTTCTATCAAATGTTTAAGGCATGTAAGAGCATTGATTTTCATCGCTACTACATGGAAATGAACTTCTCAAGATGTAGGAGAGTTGATTTTCAGCACTCCTACACAAAAGTAGTTTTCCACTATAACATTCCGAAATCATTCTATTTGCACTTTGAACTTCGTTCCATTGCTAATGCTTCGATTTTTGTGCCTCATAGTTCATTTGCACTCATTCCAAAATTGCTTGCTTACTTCATGTATTCCAACTTGCTCTCATAACACATTTTCTTCTAACATCTCCTAATCCATTGTTCTTTTAGTTCCTTTCAAGTTCTTACCAGGTGATCTTAAAGGTGACATTCCTTGATCTTTGGCACTCTTAGATGACATCAAAAAAGCCTACATCATCCTCTAAAAAGGAAGGCAAGATGAAGTAAAAATACCAAGGTGTCTCCTCGCCTATTTTTTTTCTCTCAAAAGTGGATGAAATTAAAGATACATAAATTGGTCATCAAGATATAGAAGATTTTGTATTAAAAAGGACTAAGAAGAAGCCACTAGAGGAAAGATTGAGATCTATCATTCATAACAACTTTCACTTAGTATCTACATTTCCAACGGCTACTCATAACATAGAGTTTGTTCTCCAAGTTGCATCACATTACATCAGAGATCAAAAAAATTGGAAGAGATTTTGTTGGACAAGTGATGATGAGGTTGGATATGAAATTCTTTGATATTGTTTTCTGAGCTCCACACATAGAAAAATACATTGAAATATCCATACAAAAAGCACAAGAGGTCTATGAAAAGGATCCAAATAAGGCTAAGCAATTGATTAACACTCAATGGTTAAAAACTCCAAGACCCAAAACCTCTAGATGGCCCAAAGGACTTCCTCAGAGTGATTTCAAGGAGGATGTTTGGGATATGATTACTCTTCTGAGTAGAGTGAAAGGCTTGCTCGTATCCTTCTATTTTCAAGATTTGATGTATGAATATATCCACATCATTAGAAGGAAGAAAGTACACATTGATTGGGGAACTCAAATAAGTGATGAGATTCATGAACAGTTGATTAATGTGCCAACTACCTTGAAATTCTATATGACCTCCTATTTGGCATATGTTGTTGCAATCATGAAGCAATTTCCAAGGTTATTAATAGAAGGTAATAGAAATTTTATTCTTGTGTATAAATTTTATTCTCAGCTAAACTTGAGGAATAGTCTTAAACATTTCAGGACAGTCACAGATGCTTTCTTTGCACCTCTACTATTCACTTTTGATCCAACCCTTGAAAAGAAAAGAGTATCATATGAAGCCTACAAGGTTGTGAGTTTAGATGTATCTTCCTACATTTTCCTACCTTCACATATTTGAGAGTAGGTTGCTATACTAGGTGTCCATGCATGTTGCCCAAATATCCTTCAGACAAGTGGGTGCTAATGGAGTTGTGCAGACAACTGATCTTGGTTCACAAAGAATGCATGAGAATTCACAAGCCAGGTTTCAAGTTTCCACTCACTATTGGGAGATACACCATTCACAGTGTTCAAAAGGAAACGTTAGTAGCTGTAGAAATGAAAATTATGATAATAAGAACATATAAGTATAGATTTGACTTTGATTGTAGAAATGTGAATAGGAAACTTTAAAAAGATCATCAACATGTCTACTGCTTTGAAGATATATGGGTGGACTAGAGGGATGAAGAAGACATCTGGCGAATGGATTTTTGCAGACTGATAGTAGAGCAAGTCAGAGATCTTAGTATACCTGATATTCCAGAAGACTTCAAAGATTTTGGCGACATCATTGATTCTATTTATGAAGAGAAAGAAATTGCCTGCAAGCCTTTACCTCTTGTGCAATGGTCTAAAAATGAAATTGTTTCTATTAGAGAAAGACTTGCTCCTATTTTGCATAATACAGCTAAATGGTTGCAAAGGCATGGCTTCCAAATGAAATATTTCAAGACAAAGTCAGAAGGAGAAACCAGCCAATGACAAGAGCTCCACACTAAACATAAGCATGCAGTTACTCCCTCTTCTTCTCAAAGAGGCCCTAAGATCAAATTTACTTTTAGTAAAAGTGCTACACAAACAATTGAAGAAGAGGAAGATAATGAATCAGAACAACCATCTACAGAAGGAAAGGAGCTTGCATCTGAAGAGCAATCATTTGATGAAGAGGAAGAGAATGAAAGCGAAGAAGCAGAAGAGTCCTCTAGAGATGAAGATTCTGCTTATGAAGAGTTTGTTGAAGAAGAAGGAGAAGAAGAAGATAAAGATAAGGAACAAAGGCATGATGATAAACAACTATCTCCTCATGAGAACATGGTTTACAATCTTCCCCAAACATCATCACCCATTACTTCCAATGTTCCTTACACTCCTCCCAATCCTACTAATCTTCCACCTCCTCTTCCTACCTCACCTCCTCCTACATCAACTTTGCATACAGTGAAGGTTCACATTCTTCCTTCAACATCATCAGTTCTTTCTACCGCTGCTAGAAGTTCCACCTTGCAAATTTTTGATGTTTCTTCAGGTTCTTCATCATCTATACCAAGCCTATCTTCTTTGTCATATGACATCTCTTCTCAGGGAAAGTTTAATAGATTCATGAATGAGTCTTTGCAGGATCCACTTGGTTTGCAGTCTACTGGGGCTATCATGATCGATACTACCCCAATTGTTACAATAACATCCATTTCTACAGAAGCACCTACTACATAGGATTTGATGGTAAGTCGAGAATAAAATACCTCATTCCTCCCCCCTTGGCTAATCTCACAAGTGTCAAAATGAAAGAAACAAATGATTTCCCTAGATGAGCTTGACCTTGAAGGGATAGTTCCTCCAAAATCCAAGGGGAAGAAAAAGGATAAAATTCATTCAAGACTTCATTTAGACAAATCAGGTCACAAGTATGTAGATATTGGTTTACCCCCACAGGAACAAGGTGATGTGAACATGGAAGACTATTCTCTCACAGGAGTTAATCTTGGTAAGGTAAAAAATAAAAGTGCAAAAGAAGATACACAAGTAGTCTTGAATGCATTATCAGGTAGACTTGATAAAATGGAGCAGGATATAAATATGTACAAAGATAAAGCTGAGAGATATGCATTGATTTTGAGGAGAATTGTTGGCTCCTCAGAGAATGTAGAACCAATGGCCATGGTCAACTTTGAGGAACCAATAGTACAAAAAGTGGAGAATTTTATCTGCAAGGGTAAGGTGTTTTATGATTTCATTGATGAAATAATAGAGCAAGGTTCACAACTCATAGTTGTTGCAAATGAAAAGACTTCTCAAGTAGCCAAGTTGAAATTAGAGCTTGAGAAAGAAGAAAACACACTTTATAAAGAGCAAAAAGAAATGGAAAGATGTCTCTCATTTTGGTCACAAATGAGAAACAAAGCTGAGTAAATTAGTGGAAGTTGGGGTAATTCCCGACAAAGAAAAATTTGTGGAAATAGGAGAATTTCTCAAAAATTGTGTACAAGTGATCAAATCTCTCATTGAGGACATCCAAAAGGTACATGAATATTTCGAAGGACATCGTGTCATCATGATGAATGGAATTGAGGAGTTATTGGGTAAACTCCTTAATGGTGATAATACTTTCCTCTCAGTTAGTGAGATAGCTCAAATGTTCAAAGAAGCTATCATGGAGCAGGTTGAAGATGAGGAATTTTCAAGACTTCAATGAACTCCATATGTGATGTACAACTTGCTCTTAACAATCTCAAGACAAATCTGGATAGATGCAAGAAAATTTTCTCATCTATGAGAAGATCAATCACAAGAGTTTATACCATTGTTGATTATACAGTTGGTCTGGATGAGAAATTCATGCAGGAGACAATGAAGAAATATGAAGACTTTCGTGCCCAATGGAAGAACCATACAGACTTTTTGTCTCGAGTGTTAATAAGTTTTGGCATTTTTCCATGCTTTATGTAAATAGTCTTCGACATTTTACATTTAATTTCGAAAAATGTAATCACATGTAAACAAATATGTTCTCTTATAATTGTGGACATTATTTTTGAATAAATCAACTAGTTAGATAGGATTTTCCTAAATTCACTCCTAGATTCGCTCTTTGATTTTCCTAAATTTTCTCTAGTCTCTCATCTATAAATAAGAGAGGATTCTATTGTAATGGAGTATCTTTTATCTTTTGCAATGAAGTGTTGCCCATTTGTGAAGCGAACATTGAAATTTTGAGTTCAATTTTATGAATCTAATTTTGATCAATAAGGAAGTGAAGTTGCATACCAAAATTTGTGTTGGGAACAATCATCTTATGGTTTGACTGAATTGGTGGCGATTAGTAATTAAGATTGAAAGGGATTTGAGTAAATTTGTGTAAACTTTGAGTTATACCTATTACTTGAATTTGTGATATTGATTGAATACTATTGGTGAATTTTGTATAAGACTTTGTGCTTATATTCATTCATGTTGTTCGTGGAATTATTGTTAAGTATATAGAAGACTTTGTGCTTCTCATACAACATTGATTATATATATTGAAGGATTCATTGTTGGAAGCTACAAAATGACTTTGTGCATTCACGAGCTTTTCTTATTTATCATTTATCATTATCATACTGGTATTCCTAGTCTTTGCTTTGACAAGATAGGAATATTGGAATTATTGCTTAGTTTTAGTTTGAAATTGTATTGCATCAAGAACTTAAAATTGTGAAACATTGTAAAACACGTTCTTTGAAAAAAGAGAGAATTATGAATGTGACACACCCCCATATCATTAGTGTAGTGTACATTGTTGTAAATACTTGATTAGTTTTCCTTAGTTTCAATAAGTGGTAAGAAGGGCGCCTCCCCTTTCTGAGAGGAGAGATTGTATCTCACATGACTGTGGTTGAAATCAAGGTTTTGTGATCTATTAAAAGGGATTAAATATTTTTTCACCTAACATGGTGATAATTTTAAAAGCTCGAGGATGAAGATTAATGTTGGAGTTTTCTTTAGTTAGTCAACAATTCTATAGTTAGTGGAAGGCTTAATGGTGGGTTTGAATGGAAGTGGAGCTCCTTGGATTGTGACTTTTCCTCTTCGTGTAGTCACATTACATTCGGGGTTTTTACCTAGTATAGTCACGACATTGATATTTTGATTGGCTTGGGAGATGGTTCCCGCGACTTCATCGTAGGTGAAGTTGGATTTTTAGTAATCTTGACTTTTTCCTTTGTCATTTCCCCTAGAATGATTTGGGAGTGAATCCTTGTATATTCCCACGTCTTGATTATTAGAGGGCCCAACATAGTGTTCTATTTTGACCTCCCCTTTTTCTATTAAGTCTTGTATAATGTTCTTAAGTCTCATACAAGTATTCACTATGTGCCCCTTGATCTTGTGGAATTCACATCGATTGTTCTCGTTGTACCAAGGGTGTTTGAAGTTTGGTTCATTGTAAGTTGTTTTATCAGGATTAGGAAGTCTGATAAGGTTCTTTTGGACTAGTTTATGCATAACTATCTCAATGGTTTCTCCTAGTGGAGTGAATTTTATCCTAAATTTATTATTCTATCTCGATGGCCAGCTTTGAATATCCTGCCCTTGATTTGGCTATTGATTATTTTGTTGGTTATTTTGAGGATACGTGAGTTGATTGTTTTGATCATTGTTTGGTGGGTAATTTTCTTGATATTTTTGGACATTGTTATGTGGGTTACTAGGAGTTTGTACGTTTCATATGAATTTCACATCTACCACTCCATCATTGGTAACATTTTTGTTCTTTTCCCATATTTTTGGTTTGTCATTAGAACTTGAAGGTTGGTCTTTGGTGTTATATAGTTTAATGACTCCACTTAGAATGAGATCTCTTTCAATGAGTAAATCATTTTCAATAATTTCCTCAAAATTAATAGGGCACAACATAGTAAGTTGGTAACTAATGTCTGCTTGTATGTTGGTGACAAAGATATATATCAATTGTTTCTTAGGAACGAGCCATTTACATTTGCTAGCTTTATGTCTCCATCTCTGTACATATGAAGCAAATGATTCCCCTTGGCTTTGTTTAATTTTGTACATATCGGGGACCATTACGTCTTGTTATATGTTATATGAGAAATGATTGACAAATTTGTCTAACTTGTGAAATATTTTGATACCGAGCGGTAGATGAGAGAACCACTCAATAGTGGCCCTCTTGAGACTTTGTGGGAAAAGCCTAATTAAATAGGTACCATTAGGCTATAGATCCATTCAAGCTACTAAGAATTCTCACGCGTGCTCTATTCGATCCCCTCTTCTCCTATATTTGTAAAATTTTGGTATTTCAAAGTTCTTGGGGAAAGGTATTGTTGTACATATTTTGCACACGCGTGCCACCATTGGCAGGGACCCTCTTTTTTCGCTCCCAGAGGGCTTCTTTGCTCCCATCTCATTTTGCGTGCCCCTCTTTTTTTTGTCCTAGTTGGTCAACGTGCCCTTCAAAGTCTCATTTTTGGCTGACCATATTTTGCCCCTAAAATAAAAAGTGGCTAAGTCTTGGGTTTTTTTGAGCTTCGCCCCCCCACTCGCTCGATTTAATTTTTCCTTCATTCTTTGACTTTGGGGATAGATTTCCTATGGATTTTGGATGTTTTTGTGGTGCCTAAGTGAACTGACAAGGTTTCATTAAGTTTCAGGAAGTTTTGAAAATTCCAAAACTGTATTTCTGTAGCAACATTCCTGAAACAACATTCCTACAACGGCATTTCGGCCTCATGTTTCCGAAACATACAAGTGCACCTCCAAATAAGAAATGGACTTCGACACAAATGCAAAAATTGGATTTCATCCTCGCCGAACCTTTCAAATTTCAAATTTTCAGCTAGGAGATACCATCCGGAGTTCCATGCTCTCGCAGCCGTTTTCAAAACAAAATTTTCAGAATGGCATTCCCGGCTCCAATCTCCAGAACGTCCAAGAGCTCCTCAAATTTGAAAATGGACTTCGACCCAAATGCCAAAAATGGATGTTATCCTCCCCTAACCTTTCAAATTTCAAATTTGTAGATGGGAGATACCATCCGGAGATCCATGCTCTCGTGGCCGTTTTCAAAACAAAATTTCCAGAACGGCATTCCGGGATCTAATCTCCGAAACATCCAAGTGCACCTCCAATTTGAAAACAAACTTTGACCCAGATGGTAGAAATGGATCTTATCCTCCCTTGACTTTTCAAATTTAAAATTTGCAACTGGTAGATACCATCCGGAGATCCATGCTCTTGCGGCCGTTTTCAAAACATAATTTCCAGAACGGCATTCCGGGCTCCAATCTCTGGAACATCCAAGAGCTCCTCAAATTCAAAAACGGACTTCAACCCAGATGCCAAAAATAGATCTTCTCCTCCCTTGACCTTTAAAATTTAAAATTTTCAACCATTAGATACCATCTAGAGATCCATGCTCTCGCGGTCGTTTTCAAAACAGAATTTCCAGAACGACATTCCAGGCTCCAATCTCCGGAATGTCCAAGAGCTCCTCAAATTTGAAAATGGACTTCGACCCAGATACCAAAAATGGATCTTATCCTCCCCTAACCTTTCAAATTTTAAATTTGTAGCCAGGAGATACCATCCAGAGATCCATGCTCTCGTGGCCGTTTTCAAAACATAATTTCCAGAACGGCATTCCGGGCTCCAATCTCTGGAATGTCCAAGAACTCCTCAAATTTGAAAACGAACTTTAACCCAGATGCCAAAATTGGATTTCATCCTTACTGAGCCTTTCAAATTTCAAATTTGCAGCCAGGAGATACCATCCAGAGTTCCATGCTCTCGCGGTCGTTTTCAAAACATAATTTCCAGAACGACATTCTGGGCTCCAATCTCCGGAACGTCCAAGAGCTCCTCAAATTTGATAACGGACTTCGACCAAAATGCCAAAATTGGATTTCATCCTCATTGGACCTTTCAAATTTCAAATTTGTAGCCGAGAGATACCATCCAGAGATCCATGCTCTCGCGGCCGTTTTCAAAAGAGAATTTCCAGAACGGCATTCCGAGATCCAATCTCTAGAACATCCAAGCGCACCTTCGATTTGAAAACGGACTTTGACCCAGATGGTAAAAATGGATCATATCCTCCCCTAACCTTTCAAATTTCAAATTAGCAGCCGGGAGATACCATCAGGAGATCCATGCTCTCGTGGCCATTTTCAAAATAGAATTTCCAGAACGACATTCTGGGATCCAATCTCCGGAACGTCCAAGCGCACCTCCGATTTGAAAACGGACTTCGACCCAGGTGGTAGAAATGGATCTTATCCTCCCCTGACCTTTCAAATTTCAAATTTGCAGCTGGGAGATACCATCCGAAGATCCATGCTCTCATGGCCGTTTTCAAAACATAATTTTCAGAACGGCATTCCGGAATCCAATCTCCAGAATGTCCAAGCACACCTCCAATTTGAAAATGGACTTCGACCCAGATGGTAAAATGGGGTCTTGTCCTCCCCTGACCTTTCAAATTCCAAAATTGCAGCTGTGAAATACCATTTGGAGTTTCGTGCTCCGTTGGCCGTTTTAAAACAACATTTCCAGAACAGCATTTCAACCTCTTATTTTCGGTTTCAAGAAGCCTACCATGGGTCCGTCGACAGAACCATTTGATCCAATGAGGAATGTTCAAATTCCATTCAGGAGAAGGTGGCTTTCAAGCAGTTTCAACTACAATAAAAGGGAAATTAGCTAGAAGGAAAAATTGCTGCAGTGACTGGCCACTACAAGACAAAATAGGCAGAAGACAACAAATGTATTTTAAATTGTTGAATATTGTGGGGTAGGTGAAGCCCTAATGTAATTGAATATTAGCCACACAATGTAAATCAATCTTAGCCATTCATTTGGGCTTTTGAAAACTATAAATAGGGGTCTCCCCCTCATTTGTAGTTGTTGGAGAGTTGTTGTAAAAACATCCTGCAGCAATAGAAAGCAACATTGCATGATCTATGGGTGTTACTTTTGAGTTTACTCATTATGTGTGCATGGTTCTACCTTCCAATTTAATTTTAGTTGTATTTTTCTTGAATGGAAGTGGTAATGGTGATTGTTGTTTTAATATTTGATGAATTTCCAGCCCATACTTTTGTCACTTGTTAATGACAAGCTGCTGTGTAAAGTTAGCCTGGGCTTCTTTATTTGATTGTTGCAACCTAGCTCACTTGCATGTTCATGATGTGTGTATGCAAACTAAAAATCTGTAGTCCTTAGAAGATTGCACTGGTCTTGTGTAACTGTAGGATCCTCTTGGCCAAGCAAAACCCAGTTTAGGGAGTTTGTCTACTGTAGCAACCTCCATGATCACTGTTCATTCATAGTTTCAGATCCAGGAACCTTCTCTATTCCCTTCCCTTTTTCCCTTTTTTTTAATAAGTAACCTTAGGCAAGGTTCATTGCACATTGTAAAGCTAAATTTAATGTCAAAATGGAGTTCCAGACTGCTGCTTGAACCTGCAGCAAAGACTCAACAACTTTCCCATCTTAAAAACTCCATTTGCTGATCCAACTTCCCTGCTTTGTAACTCATCCGTAAGTCCACCTTGTGATTCCAGAAAATCACATAAATCAACTGAAATATTCCAAGCATCATCATGACCTGACATCCGAGAGACCTTGGGATAGTGTTCTGCAATTTGATTGTGGAAAATTGTCTTTCAAGAGAGGTAATGCACCTACGTATTACCTGTGTTGTGAAGTGCATAAAACACCATCAACAGAACTAGTGCTAGAAGGAGGGCTTGACATGTTGAGGCTACAAAGCTGAATGTTGGATGTTGAAAAGAGTAGTTTCAAGAAAAAATCTGAGATAGGGAGATCTTTTTTAATGCTAAAACATAAAATCAAAAAAATTTGAAGGCAAGAAGAAGTTGAGTTGAAATGGGGCAGCATGTGCAAATCAGCATCATTGAGCTACATGCAAATTTAAATAGGAGATTGAAGAGGCCATTGCAGCAATTTGCATTGGTACATAAGTTTAGGATCCATTGCACTTGCAGGCACAATGAATTGGAGTGTCTAACCTTCTTGAGTAGGATTGAAAGAGTCTTGCAAGGAGAGATTCCCTTTTGGGAAATATATCAACCTTTAGCTCTTCCAGATCTGGAGGAAGAATTGACAACCATGGCAGCCAAGGCATTTGAAGATTTGATCCAAGAGTGTTTGGGCAGAAAAGATGGACCAAGATTGGAGGAAGCACTAATGTTAAGTTGGTGCAGATTTCACGATGCACCACATTCAGAATTTACTTGTCTGTCATGTGCAAACATCATCACCCAAGTCAAAGGTAATTTGAGCAGGTTGGAGTAGCCAACCGGCAAGGAGAATGATTCATCCCATGAGGCAGAAAATCTATCAACATCTGGAGGACAACACATTACAGATAGACCAAGAAGCTCCATAGAAATAGATGCTAGGACAACAAATGTTGAAGCAGAAAATGAAAAGGAAGAAGCTGATTTTCTGGGGACAACAAAAAGCTTTGGTGAAGGTTCACTAAGAATGGAGTTGGAAAGCCTCTCCTTTGCCAGTAAGGGGCAATCCTCCACTCAAGAAGAGGAGCCATTGGAAGTTGACGATGAGTCAATCAATTTTGCAGTAGTGTATGATGAGGCAGCCAATGAAGATGCTAAAAATCAGCAAGAGGAAGAGGCTGACAGCCTTGGGACAACATAAAGTGATGATGAGGACCCAGTAGCAGAAAGATATAACCAGCTCGTCTCAAGATTAGCAGAGGATTGGTCAAAGCTAAAATACCAAGTAGATTTGGAGGTATTGCTGCTACCAAATTGGTGCAGGCTCCATGATTCATCCCACTCTGAGTTCACGTGTAGACTGTGCCAAGAAGTTTTCCAACAAGTTAGAGAAAAATCGAGGCAACCGAGTACACCACATCCTCTACTTGCCACCCAGATGGAACGTGAAGATCAAGAGCCTGAGCCAAATGATAACTCAGCTGAAGGCAGTCCTCAAGAGGATGTGGGGACAATAATGGAAGAAGGACAACAATACAGTTTTGAGCTTCCGAGCGATAAATTAGATCAAATGGGAAGGTTGTCCACCAGTCATCAAGATTTTCTTCCTCTTGAAGAACATTTGTGCACCATGGACGATGGGCTTCATGGTGAGTCCTTGGAGGGAGATTGCATGGTGGATTTTGGTCCCCTTGATGAGGTGCCATCAATTAATGACTTCTTTCTGTTGGGAGCTATACTGCGGAGGTATGCTCATGTTGAGGAAGAGCACATCCCAGAAGATGGTAGCAATGAAGACATACTCCTTGAGCCTCCGAATGGTGGTGCACAAGAGTTTCCAGATTGGGAGAGGGGTTCCTTCTTCGTTTATAGCGATAGTGAACAAGGGGAAACAAGTGAACGTCATGATGAGATGCATGAACAAGAAAGAGAAGAAGACAAAGGCAGGGGTGCTGAGATAGCTACCAACAAGGATGAAGCACCTGGTCGACTATGAGATGCAACTTGGAGTCCTTCTGCCATGATCGTTGTGGATCCTCCTTCTTATTCAAATGGCTGCAACAGGACAAATTTGTACACGTCATCATCCCATGATATTGAGCATCTTGAAGATAAGGTCGACACTTGGGAAAGGAGATGGGACAGTGTGCCACCTTTTGAGGGCATCAATCAAGTGGATCCCAAGTTTGTGGATGATCAATGTGGAGAAGTACTTCTTTTTGAAGAACTACCAAGGGGGATTGTTGATCCCACGCAAGACGTGGAAGAAGTGTTTGCTGCCCCGTTCTCCTTGCCTTATGCAGGCTTGATTCCTAAAGTACTGCACCCTCCACCATGCCCGTCTGAGGTTGCTGATGCAAAGACTGATGATGTGGTGCTTGCTCTTGATTGTCAAATGCTACCACCTCCATGTGATGAAATCCAGGTTTTATCCTTCCTTCCTCCTGTTAATTTTCATAGCTGCACTTATCATTTTGATTATGGGAATGAGGAAAAATGAATGTGCTTATGGATTAATCATGGGTTTAATGAGCCTCCTCAATGTTGATTCTTTGTGATGTTGGGGTAGAATTTGAATGCTACCATATTGAATTTATGCCCTCTGAATATAAGGATAAATATGCATTGTTGAGAACTATAACGATTGCCCGTCTTCTTGTGCATGCATTCCAAAATCCAATGGGCATGAGTGTTGGCTCGCCTTACCCGAACGTAGTTCTTTGTAAATATCTTTGTACATAACTCATTTTGAGTAGTGTAGGTTTCTTGTAAATACTCCTCTTTCCTGCTTTCCTTAGGTTAGTTGGTTTGCTGTCGACTACTTGACTTAGAGTAGTTTCTTTGCTTTTTTTTTGTTTCGCTGTCCCGCTTTGGTTAGTTTTGGTGTTTTCTTTTTGTTTTCTTTCATTTGCTTTTGTTTTCTCTTGCTTTGTTGCCGCTTTGCTTGGGGTCCCTCTGTTTTTGGCTAGGTGCATCTGTGCACACAACAATCATTCTTATTTCCTGGGGTTGTTCTATGTATTTCTTTGTCAAACTCTAATCATGTTTTCAGAGTGGATGGTGAGGATCTTCTGTTAGTATCAAGCGGTCTAGATGTTTGATTCAAAGTGGATAAGTTGTTGGTTGGTTTGATTATGAAGTATTATGGAATCTTATATCTCTCACAAATTTTAAGAATTTGATGGTCACTGTAGGTCCTTTGTGAAGTCTAGTTAAGTGAAAAATCTAAAATTCTGCTCCAACGCCACTGTGATTCTCAGCCATGAGCGCAAGCTTCATCGCTTGCGGATTGAAATAAATGAACTAAAAAGAGAAAAGAAACAAAGAAAGAAAGCAAAATATTGAAAATCAAAAGAAGAGAAATTCAGCTTTTCAGGGGTATATGAGCAACTCTATCGGGGCTATGGACACTCGGCCAACAGTAGAGCAATGTTCGAGAGAATCACAACGACAACCTCATCGGGGCTATGGACGCCTGACTGGCAGCAAGGCAATGTCCCATATGCTTTTGGAGTTAGAAATAAACTACGTAGCTTAACTTGAAGGAGCTTGGGTTCTTGCAGCAACTGAAGGATGGGAATTAACGCAACTGCACACACTTGGATTTTTAGCATACTGAAGGTTGGGTTAACTAGTGGTTTTGATCCTTTGGTTGAGTGTTTGGCTTGTTTTCCCTAGCATGAAGGTCGGAACTAGAGATTCTGGGTTCGTGATTCCAATTTGTCATCGAAATGCTCTAGCCCCAGCGAGTCACCATTTGTTGTACATATTTTGCACAGATGCCCCACCATTGGCAGGGACCCTCTTTTTTCGCTCTCGGCGGGCTTCTTTGCTCCCATCTTGTTTTGCGTGCCCCTCTTTTTTTTGTCCTAGTTGGTCAACATGCCCTTCAAAGTCTCATTTTTCGCTGACCATATTTTGCCCCTAAAATAAAAAGTGGCTAAGTCTTGGGTTTTTTTGAGCTTCACCCCCCCGCTCGCTCGATTCAGTTTTTCCTTCATTCTTTGACTTTGGGGATAGATTTCCTATGGATTTTGGATGTTTTTGTGGTGCCTAAGTGAACTGACAAAGTTTCATTAAGTTTCAAGAAGTTTTGAAAATTCCAAAACTGTATTTCTGCAGCAGCATTCCTGAAACAACATTCCTACAGCGGCATTTCGGGCTCATGTTTCTGGAATGTACAAGCGCACATCCAAATCAGAAACGGACTTCGACCCAGATGCCAAAATTGGATTTCATCCTTGCCAAACCTTTCAAATTTTAAATTTGCAGCTGGGAGATACCATCCGGAGTTCTATGCTCTCGTGGCCGTTTTCAAAACAAAATTTCCAGAACGGCATTCCGGGCTCCAATCTTTGGAACATCCAAGAGCTCCTCAAATTTGAAAATGGACTTCAACCTAGATGGAAAAAATGGATCTTATCCTCCCATGACCTTTCAAATTTCAATTTTGTAGCCGGGAGATACCATCCAGAGATCCATGCTCTCGCGACCGTTTTCAAAACAAAATTTTCAAAATGGCATTCCGGGATCCAATCTCCGGAACGTCCAAGCGCACCTCTGATTTGAAAACGGACTTCAACCCAGATGGTAGAAATGGATCTGATCCTCCCTTAACCTTCCAAATTTAAAATTTGCAACTGGTAGATACCATCCAGAGATCCATTCTCTCGCGGCCGTTTTCAAAAAAGAATTTCCAGAACGGCATTCCGGGCTCCAATCTTCGGAACATCCAAGAGATCCTCAAATTTGAAAACGGACTTCGACCCAGATGCCAAAAATGGATCTTATCCTCCCTTGAACTTTCAAATTTAAAATTTGCAACTGGTCGATACCATCCGGAGATCCATGCTCTCGCGGCCGTTTTCAAAATAGAATTTCTAGAACGACATTTCGGGATCCAATCTCCGGAACGTCCAAGCGCACCTCCGATTTGAAAACGGACTTCGACCCAGATGGTAGAAATGGATCTTATCCTCCCCCAACCTTTCAAATTTTAAATTTGCAGCTGGGAGATACCATCCAAAGATCCATGCTCTGGCGGCCATTTTCAAAACAAAATTTTTAGAACGGCATTCCAGGATCCAATCTCTGGAACGTCCAAGCGCACCTCCGATTTGAAAATGGAATTCAACCCAGATGGTAAAATGGGGTCTTATCCTCCCCTGACCTTTCAAATTCCAAAATTACAGCTGTGAAATACCATCCGGAGTTCCGTGCTCCGTCGGCCGTTTCAAAACAACATTTCGACCTCTCATTTTCGGTTTCAAGAAGCCTACCATGGGTCCGTCGATAGAATCATTTGATCCAATGAGGAATGTTGAAATTCCATTAAGGAGAAGGTGGCTTTCAGGCAATTTCAGCTATAGTAAAAGGGAAATTAGCTAGAAGGAAAAACTGCTATAGTAATTGGCCACTACAAGACAGAATAGTGAAAAGACAACAAATGTATTTTAAATTGTTGAATATTGTGGGGTAGGTGAAGCCCTAATGTAATTGAATCTGAGCCACACAATGTAAATAAATCCTAGCCATTCATTTGGGATTTGGAAAACTATAAATAGGGGTCTCCCCCTCATTTGTAGTTGTTGGAGAGCTGTTATAAAAACATCCTGCAACAATAGAAAGCAACATTGCATGATCTATGGGTGTTACTTTTGAGTTTGCTCATTATGTGTGCATGGTTCTACCTTCCAATTTAATTTTAGTTCTATTTTCTTGAATGTAAGTGGTAATGGTGATTGATGTTTTAGTATTTGATGAATTTCCAACCCATACTTTTGGCACTTGTTGATGACAAGCTGGTGTGTAAAGTTAGCCTGGGCTTCTTTATTTGATTGTTGCAACCTAGTTCAGTTGCATGTTCATGATGTGTGTATGCAAACTAAAAATTTGCAGTCCTTAGAAGATTGCACTGGTTTTGTGTAACTGTAGGATCCTCTTGGCCAAGCAAAACCCAGTTTGGGGAGTTTGTCTACTATAGCAACCTCCATGATCACTGTTCATTCATAGTTTCAGATCCAGGAACCTTCTCTATTCCCTGCCCTTTTTCCCTTTCTTTTTAATAAGTAACCTTAGGCAAGGTTCATTGCACATTGTAAAGCTAAATTTTATGTTGAAATGGAGTTCTAGACTGCTGTTTGAACCTATAGCAAACACTGAGCAACTTTCCCATCTTAAAAACTCCATTTGCTGATCCAACTTCCCCGCTTTGTAACTCATCTGTAAGTCCACCTTGTGATTCCAACAAATCACATAAATCAACTGAAATATTCCAAGCATCGTCATGACCTGACATTCGAGAGATCTTGGGATAGTGTTCTGCAATTTGATTGTGGGAAATTGTCTTTCAAGAAAGGTAATGCACCTACGTATTACTTGTGTTGTGAAGTGCATAAAAACACCATCAATAGGTATCATAGATAAGTTTTGATCAAAGTGATATGGACAAATATCTAGTAGATCATAGCTCTTCTTTGGTTTTCCAATTTGGATGTCTAATATCCTTTGGTTGAGATTTTGTAATTGTAAGGTTACATCGTCACTAGGTGTGTTCATTTGGTAAGAAGAGACATTGTAACCTTGTTACCCCACAATGTTGTGTGTGTTGTATTATGGATGTTGTGTAGGCATGAGATCTTGATGAACATGTTGCATGTCGGGAGGGTTAGGTTCTTTTTGTGTCTAGTGTGTTTGGGGTACACCTTGATGTTGATTTTGAGGTACTCCTTGATATTGTGTTTGAGGTACACCTCGATATTGGGTTTGAGGTACACCTTGATGTCATGGAGTAGGAGTTTTGTTTTTAGGAACACCTTGAATTTGAGCTTGAGGCATACCTTGATATTGATTTTGAGGAGTACTTTGATATTGTGTTTGAATTATACCTTGATGTTGTGGATTTTGTTGCGAAACTCCTTGATATTGATTTAGATGAGTACCTTGATATTATGTTTTGGGTACACCTTGATTTTGTGGAGTTGGAGTTTGGTTTTGAGGAACATTTTGATTTTGAGTTTGAGGCATACCTTGATATTGGTTTCGAGGAGTACTTTGGTATTGCATTGAAGGTACGCCTTGATGTTGTGGATTTTGTTGTGAAATTACTTGATATTGTGTTTGGGTTACACCTTGGTGTTGTAAACCTCCTTGATTTTGGGGAGCTCTTGATGTTTATTTTGAGGGATACCTTGATATTGTGTTTGGGGTATACCTTGATATTGTGGATTTTTTTGTGGATACCCTTGTTGATATTGTGTGTTATTTGAAGGGTCATAATATGTTGGTTGTTGTGACATGTATTGTCCTTGTGTTGGGTCTTGAGTGTTAATTTGATTCATGCCTTGGTATTCAGGATCATGAATATATGTTGTTTGAGCAATGGGTGGATTATTTTGAGTTGATGTTGGTATAGTAATACTAGGACCTTGTTGTTGGTTGCTCCAAGATGTCTCATGTTGGTTCCTAGCTACATTGGGTCCCATTGTGTTAACATTTTGTGGCGGCATGTTTTGATTTTTCAAGGGATTTGGATTCTCTTGATTATGTTGGGCCACCAGCGCTTGTTCAATTTGTGATGGATGTCTATACAATGGATTCTCCAAATTTTGGGGAAAAGATTGGTCATTAGTATGGGTGTTGGATAATAATGGTGGTATCTTGGGATTTACCATTGCTTTATGTATTTGTCTTACTATCGACTGGTTTCTCAAAGGAATGAGGTTGGGATCCTTGAGGATTTCAATGTTAAAGTTTATGGGTAGCTTGGCCCCACTTTGTGCTAGATTAAGGAAATATGTGTTAGGATACTTCCCAATCATCTTGTCCATAAGTTTTCTATAATTTTGGATCTTGGGAGTGGTCATAAAGTACTTCATCAGTGATTTCCTCCTAACTATCATATTCCTCTATGATGATGTCCATGGGATAGGGAGACTGATTGTGTTTCCTAGCAATTCTTCTTTGGGGGTTGAGTAGGGGTTGAAATTCCTTATTGTTGGTTTTGATGTTTGGTACACTAGTGGTGGTTTTATTGGCTTCCATCTTATTTCTATGTTGTGATCTCATCGTAGTCATAAACGAACTCAAGAAACCTTGGTAAGTTTGGGATACCAACTTATGGATATGGAATGATGTGTTTTGAGATTTGTTTTAATAAAATGATGTACAAAGAGAACGTGTGTATAAATTTTGGACAAAGGTTGTTGGTGGTTTGTTTTGGGTTGGTGTTGTGATATGTGGATGATAAAGCTTGATGTTGGATGGTAATTTTTTGCTACTCAACCGTATGATAAGGAGATGAGACAATTTTTGGTGTTCTTTGATGAATGAAGCTATGATGTTCAATGTTTGATTTAATGCTAGTTTAGAAAACAATAGTTCACAAGGCTCAAATCGATGTTTTTCTATGCTTAGAGGATATGGTGTAGCTTTACTTGAACTAGCTATGAGGTTGCAAGTAAAGGTTGCTCTAAAAACACTAGCAAGTTGATAGTTTGATGTCTTGTGTTCAATTTATGTCCAAGACTATGTAGATGTTTGGTTGTTGATTAGGTGATGTTGAAGGATGTTTGATAAGCTATGGTATAAATGTTATGTCCAAAAGATGGTATTCACAAGTCCTATGTAAACCAAGTCCAATTTGAAGAATGGTGATGTTGGATTATGACTAATAGGTCCACTAATGTTCTTTGATAACTGAATGGAATTTTTGGACTAAATGTTTGAAAATCAATTATTTTTAGAAATTATGAGACAAGCCTACAAATAGGTCGATAGAAATTTTTGTTTATGGAATAATGGTAGTGTTTTAGGTCACTAGCGACTTTTTTTTAAGGCAACAGTGACCAAGTTTCTCAAAAGCAACTTTGTTTTGACAGTGATTATCATAAACCAAATACAACAAAAGCAACTAATTTGAGAAAAATCAAGCAAATTTTGGGTCAATTGTGGTAATTATTGAGATAGTAACGGTAAAATTTAGCAGTAATGACTTTGTTTCACTTGTTTCCAGTTTGGTGATGGTAGTTTGTTTTGAGAAGTTTGCAAGTTCTTGACGTTTGTTTGATCTGATGTTTTGATGATCTATTTTGATGGAAAGTGATGCATATAATAGACAATTTGAGATCCAATAATATAGCCCATAGATTATTAGTCAATACATTCTAAGGAATAAAAGGTACACTCTTCTATGTAGGCTTACCTCATCCCTAAAAGAGTGATTTAATTGAATCTATAAAGGGAACAAATAGGATATATCAAGGAAATGTATCATCTTGATACTCCAAGCAAACAAGATTAACTCTTAAGTTTTATGCCTCAACTATAGATATGACATGGTAAGTAACTTTTGGGAATGGTGTTATTCCCCTGCACTAGTTTAAAGGATGTTTCAAGAAACAGGATAGGCTTCTAAAACAAGGTATTTAATGACGACTATGAACACTGCGACACATAGTTCATACATAAGCCACTAAAGGCTTTATCCGTTCCTGCTTGACCCATTATGTTTGAATGAAGATGAGGCACAATATGCTATTTCGACCCAAATATAAGCTACTTTCTTTTGATTTCAAAAACTTTATATAGTTTGCCAATAAATGTGCTTTTAGAGTTGCTTATATGAGTTCTACATTGCAGGATGTATCTCATTAGTAGGCCCTTATCCTAAAAAAATGGTGACTACAAAAAAGTGAAAAGAGCCCAAAGTGTTTCTTGTCACCCAGGATTGTCAAAAGATGCAGGGGGAGAGGATACACACTCGACTTGCTAATCATAGTGGACACAATAAACAATTCATAACAATTTAATTTTTCAACCCAAAAATGAAGTGTAAAGATGAAAATTTGTTTTTTAGATGCACCAACTTCAAATATTTGAGAATTCAAGCAAGAAAGGCCATAAACAATTTTATTGCAACTAGAAAAGATGAATTGTTCAATTTTATGCACCAAGACGAAATGTGAAGATTGTAACCAAGTTTTAATGCACCAAAGTAAGTATTTCAATTTGTCTTGTTCATTTTTATTGCACCAATAGAAAATAAGTTCATTTTAAGAGCACCAAAATGAAAACATTCAAGTTGTTTTGTTTATTTTTATCGCACCAATAGAAAATGAGTTTATTTTAAGAGCACCAAAATGAAAACATTCAAGTTGTCTTGTTAATTTTTATTGCACCAATAGAAAATGAGTTCATTTTAAGAGCACCAAAATGAAAACATTTAAGTTGTTTTGTTCATTTTTATTGCACCAATAGAAAATGAGTTCATTTTAAGAGCACCAAAATGAAAACATTCAAGTTGTCTTATTCATTCTTATTGCACCAATAGAAAATGAGTTCGTTTTGATAACACTAAATGAAAATGAGTTCATTTTAATAGCACCAAACGAAAATGAGTTCATTTTAATAGGACCAAATGAAAATGAGTTCATTTTAATAGCACCAAATGAAAATGTTTTAACTATTTAAAAGAACATTTATACAAAAGTGCTTTGAAAAATTAAAAAGGCCTTGGATCATTTGTCAACTCTGTAAATAAACGGTTAGTTGTCCACACAAAAAACATGCCATAACCCTACAAGGTTTGCACCAACAATGTTAGAAAAACTCACAAGCACAACGAACAATCAGTGGTCAGTGTTAGATAATCTATGACTTCAAGATAATTTGCAAATTTGAAAGACTCAGAAAAACAAGTCAACAATGGACCTGCTACCTGCAATAACAAGCCTGTTTTTAGTGCGATGGTGGATTTTGTAGGCGATAGTGGTGACTTTTTAGGTCAAGAGTGGCTTTTTTTAGGGTGAAAGTGGCCTTGTACTGTGAGTTCAAATATCCCTACTCAAAAACCTACAACACAAAATTCAATAGCGGCCTTTCTTGATAACAAAGACTAGATTTGGGTCGATAGCTGCCAAATTTGGGTTGATAGTGACAAAACAAAAGTGGTAGATGCGTTCATATTTTACAATGAAAATGTTCTAGTTAGCAAAAGCAATTCTCAAAAAGGGCATTCACGACCAAAAACCTGCAACTTCTCACCAAACTCAATAAAAACATTAAAGTTAAGGACCTAAGTCCCACTTGGCATGCCATAATGTGTAAGGGGGAATTGGAAAGATGGAAACACAACAATGAAAACAAACGAATGAAATCAAAACAAGCTAAAATCCCAACCTACTCATGAGATACGATTGTAAAGCAATGAATTCAATAAGAAATGCTAACATAAATGGATTCAAATCATTACAATTTTACCATCCTATGTCAGAGTGCGTTTGTATTGAGAAAGTTGTGTTGTTTGATCAATATGAAGTCTTAATTGTTCTTGAAAGCTCAAAGGTAGTAGTAGTAGTAGTAGTAGCGATTTTGAATACAAATGTGCTTCAATGGCTATTTTGACATAACCTCTCCATAAATTCTCCAAATTATCCAATCATTTTTGAGAGGGAAGAAGGTTTTTTTATAGATTTTTAGGTTTTAGATGAACGATCAAGATTCAAAAATGAAAGATCAAAATCAACGGTTGAGAACCATTGAGAGGAAATAGATTGATCAGTTAACTCCTCTGATTGATCCAATTAAGGGTTTTAATTGAATAATCAATGGGATTAGATTGAATGATTCATGGGATTGAAGAAGTTAGCCTGATTGTTTAGTGGGTTTGAAGAAATCAGGTTGAGTGTTTAGTGGAATTGGGAAATAGATTGAGAAATCAATGGTCATGATTTATTCAATCAAGATATGTGAGGATGTATGAATTAATTTAATAATTAATTAATGTTGGAGATGAATGTGCAAGTTGTATTTGACTTTAATAAATACATATATTTATTTATTTGACCATGTTAAGTGATTTTGGGAAAAATTGAATAATTAATTTAATTATTCGAATTTGGAGAAAGGAAAGTGGCTTAATTAAATAATTAATGATAACTATTTAATTGATTTAGAAGAATAAGTAATGTTAGTGACATAACTAAATAATTTACATTTGTTTAATTAATCAGGAGGAAGAGTTAAAGATATAAATTTTTTTGATACATAAGATTTAGTTTTTTTTATTATAGATTAAAAGGAAAATACAAGTGTTTGCTAATGCAGGTAATTAACCAGTTAAAGTTCCAAGCATTCAACTGCAACATCTACCATGAAAATACCATTCAAAAAATCGAGCAATGAGCTCCTGACCTACACATCACCTCGACTACATCCACCACCCTTAAAACCCATCTATACGCCATTGCTAACATATATAGAAAATTAGCTAAGAAGTTTTACTAACCAGCTACCAACACCAGCTACACAACCATATCCAACCTAAACCCAAGCATAAAGTAAACAAAAATAAACCCTACACCATCCCATACTCACATAAAGCCATTGGCCCTTGCAAAGGCCTCAAAATCAATAATCCAGGTAGAATCTTTCCCAGGCATGAGGCCAAATAATTTCTTCATGTAATCCACAACCACCTCAAAAATCTTTATGTGCCTCATTAGGGCCGAGCCTTTTAAATCTAACAGGAAAGGAAAGAACTTTATCGCTTCATCCGTTGTCCACAACAACTCCGTGTCACCTAGATGAGGAATGCCATTCCCCACAATCACTACATTCAACACTTCTTTGACACCCAGTAGCAAATCCTTCAAGAAGATCTTTTCCAACAACACCCTGGCCTCCTCCTTCGGTACCCGATTATCCAGAAGAGATGCTAGAAATTTGGAGGTGACGTAGGTATTGTTCCTCCCATATTCATTTTTGACCAAATGCCCATCTCCCAACACCATCCTAACTGCCATGACCAACATAGAATCAGTGTTTAGCATAATTATCTTGAGATGTTGGTTCGTGATTTCCTTGAAGGTCGTTTGACGCTTCTTGGCCTTCAAAGAGATTGGAGTGTCTATGCCAAGCCACACTAAACCCTCGATTGAGACTTCAATTATGAAGCGTGAGTGCCCAACCATTTATGCTACTAGACCCACACCCAACAAAACAAACACTACCCGAAACACAATCAAATTTCCAACTAAACACCAGGAGTCGAGCGAACAATGTCTTCAACATACTCCACCCATGCTTTAAAACCATAAAAAATTGGAAGGCTATCATTAAAATGACCATAGTTGGGAGGGAGTAAATGTAATGATGCCTTGCACGAAGGAGGTCGTCCTCTTCCTCGAGAACCACCATACAAATTTGTAGACAATCTTATCACTACAGAGCTTGTACCTCGCAACTACCACCCAAACACCATGCCATGTCTAGTAATAAGTGCCCAAAATGGGCACCACCTTGTCAAGTCTCCACGGGAACTCTGCTGCCTAGATATAACCAACGTGGCTTGTAAGGCCGCCACCCCAAAGTAGTTAAGGCATTCCACCAAGGCCACATGCATCCAAACTCCACCCTCATCAGCCTCCATGTGCCCTCCTCCACACTTAGAGGGCAGCCCGCCCATCCACCCACGAGTTAAAGATATAATTAAATAAATAGGATTTATTTATTTAATCAAGAAGATTAATTGAAATGAATTAATTAAATAACATAAAGTCATTTAGTTAATAGTAGAAATATGATTTTAGATAATAATTAAATAATTGAACATTATTTAATCATTAGGAAAAGATGAATATTAGTGTTAAAATGCTAGTTCGTAGGCTAGGACAATTTTAGGTATCTACAAAGTAGTATCAAAATTCACACAAAGTTCTCTAAATATTTTTTGCATGATATCATTATACAAAGGTGATATACAAACTAGACCCCAAAGAGATGACTTAGCTCATGTATTTTGAAACTGATTAATAATACCATATTTCTTTTATGACATATGCAATCTTAATTATAGGAGAAAGATGAACTGATATATGGAAAAAATAGTTGAAATTGGGCACTCTAATATCTAGCCAATTTTTGATGTGTATGTTCAACTGTATGATACCTCTATGAAGTATTCTTAACACAAAAAATAGGTATATGCCTAGGAGGAGATAACTTTTAGCAAAAAGTAGGATAAGAAGACACAAGCCATCTAGATAATAGTAGTAAAGAGTGGACAAGTTTTGAAATATATACCATGAGTTGACTCATCTAAGCCCACAATATCCTCAAGCACACTGGGATAAGAAAAATAATTAATAAAGGAATGCACCAAGTATATAAATAAATGATAGAGTAAACAAAATAAATTAAATCATTAAAAATCTCTACCACTCAAATAAAATCTAAAGTCATTAATAAATAACATATCATCATCTAATTACTCATAATTAGGAGGAAAAATGAATTAAAAATTAAAGATGCATTAATGAATCCAAAAACATCACGTAATGATTCCTCAGTAAGAGATAATATAATCATGTAATTAACAAGAAGGTGATAAAATATTAGGAAGATCTACATGATAAGTGAATAGATATGTAATGTATCACATAGTGAAATACTATCACAAGTATTCATAAAACTCATAGAGATACACAAGAATAACCATTCCAAAGTATATCATGTTAAATATTTAATGAACAAGAAAGCATGAAACAATTCATATGTCATAGATGCAACAATAGATTGCAAGGATACATTGTCCATATATCATAAAAGGGATATTATCATCATGGTCAAAAGCACGAGAAGGAAATATGCTTAAAGGGAACACATCATGCTCATATACATCACTATCACTAGTCATGGGAAGAGGATGGACAATATGGATCTCATGGATAGATGAAGTGAGTGCATCCAATAAGGAAGGAAATGTTCTAATCAAATCTATGAAGGAGGAGAATAAATATATACAAGAGAATAATAACTCCATACAAAATGCATTCTATAATATAAAGACATATTATATGTAAGAATATATAAAGACATAAGAGTAGCAAGGATGGATTGATTATATACAAAAAGATGTAAAATTAATTAGGTATGCATGTAGATATGATAGAGATAAATATGTATGTAAATCTATGATGTTAAATGTTCCAGTGAAGCACAAGATAAGGGTTGGTAGTAGGTATTGAAGAAACATTAACCGATACAAATCAAAACTTCAATAAAGATAAGTCAATGATACACAATAAGGGTAGATCTAAACCCTAATCAAATTTTGTATGTGTGCAATGAGAAAATCATATTTTACAACCCTAATTAAAGACAAGTAAAACCTTAATTAAAAAATCTAGGTCATTTATAAATTCCAAGTTCACCAATTTATATAATGGAATAAACCATACTCACACATAAATACCTATACTAACTAAATAAATAAAGTAACCATCATTTTCTGGTAAAGTGTTGAGGATAGAGGTGGTAAGGATTGAATTAGTTGTGATATATATGGAAATGTTATTTTAGGTGGATTAGATGGAGGAGGAATGTTTTGGTTGGTTGGAGCGGATGAGATTTTAAGGTAAATTATTTTAAAGGTATCTTGGGCATTGATGTGATGTGTTTGTGTAATGAGGTGGATGGGAAATGATCATGATTTAATCGACATGTGTGCCACTATATTTTGGGTGTATCCACCATTGGAGGATTTGATGATGATATACAAGGAAAGGTGGGAAATACCTAATTTGGCATGCTGTAATTATTAGAAGGTTAGTGAGTTGTTTTTTGTGTGTGGATAGCCCATGGAATTTTGAGTGTGGATGTATTTTTGGGCTCTTGTTTGACAATATTATTGAGCTTGGATGTGTCAAAGTTAAGGGGGAGATTGGTTCCTTATTTAATTAATTGCTCCAAGAAATTATATGTATCAAGGTTTACAAGGTGATCTAAGTAAGCTTGTGTAGTATCATTGTTGATAGATTTTATGAACCTAATAGAATAATCAAGTTGGTTTATAATTTTTTCTTTCCTGATTATTGTCTCATGATGTATTTGGAGTCTTAAACTTTTGTCTTGGGTATAACAACTAGGACTAATAATTTTTTTTGTTATCTTGTTCCATGTTTTTCTTAGTTGCAATCTAGTGATAGGGGGCATGAAATGACGATTCAATTTTTTTGGAATTTTGTTCTTTTTAATTTTTTTGTTCTTAACTTATTTTTTGATTTGTTTGGTAAGGGTGAGGGTGGATAGGTTGAAATATTTGATCAAGGTTGATGATTTGGATGTTTTGATGAGGTTGATTTGAAAATGATAGAATGGTTTTGGATTAGAATATGATTGATGTGAAAGATATGGATGAGAGGTTTCCAAATCAAAGGTTCTTTTGGCCAAGCCTTTGGATGGATGATTGGATATTTCATACTTGAAATAGATAAGTTCTCAAGCAATATTGACTAGGATTCTTGGACCAGTTAACTTAGGATAGGCCAATTTTATAAGATAACTTTGTCTAGGGTTGAATAAGATGATTGGATTGGACTCAATTGGCTTTCTATTTAAGCTAATAATAATTTTTAAGCACACAAGGATTGATGATAGTATGATGAGGTCTTCAATTCAAAGTATTGGACTCAATTGGCTTGCTATTTAATCTAATATTTTTTTTAAGCACCCAAGGATTGAGGATAGTATGATGGGGTCTTGAATTCAAAGGAAGATTTAACTTAAATTGGTTGGAATAAGATTTCAATTGGATTTTTGGATTTGTTTAGGATTGAGTGTGGATGAGGTTGGTTGAGGTTTTGTTCCAGTGGTTTATGATTAGATTTAAATTAGGATAAACATATTTTATGGTTTAATTGGTTAGTCAAATTGAATTAGGGGATGATTGATTTAGGAATAAGATTTAAAGTAGGATAAGTGGATGGAAAATGATGGGGATTACCTAAGATTATAGATGTTTGATTTGGATTTGATAACCTAGGGTCTTGGATGAAGATTTAGGGTTGGGTTATGGAATATGAAGATGTTAGGATGTAATTTTGGATGAGATTTATTGGATTTAGTTGAACATATTTGGTGGGTTTTGAGATTTACATTTGGTGGATCTTGGGATAAAAATATTTATTTAAGATGGTTATCTTATGAATGAGAGATTCCTAATGTCTAAAAAGGATAATTATCATATTTGGTTTCGTTTTTGATTTCAATTTAGTTGGCAGAGGATGGTTGATGCTTAAACCTTAGGAATAGGTGAAACATAAACAAACAAACCAAAAAAATATATTTTATTTTTGAGGAATTTTATATTTATTGACTTGGAAGGAATTATAGGTTCATACAAGAAGACACACCAAACACTTTACACAATCCTATAATTATTCAAGTGGGAGTGTCAATTTTTGTGGGCTCACAAATGCACTACCTACCAAGTTAGAGATATATAATATAAAAATCATGCCATCATCTTTACACCCCTTACCATGGAGGCTAGATCTATTCCCATAGTAATCTCTATCTTGACAAGTAAGAAGTACAATGTGAGTATCTTCCTAAGGCTATCTGCTTAATGATGCACCACAAGAAAATATGGGCAAAAAGGTCTTAAACTAGGTTGTACATGCTTAACTAGGGTATACCCTCTATACACCCAAGGGTGCCTAGCTCTGATTCTATGAAATAAAAGAGGTATATGTCAAATGGCCTAGTATGAGAGGGTAACCCACTCTCCTCCGCTTTACAAGGTATAAAATTATTGCAAGCTTAGCCTAGAATGACATATATTCCTTCCAACGGGTGATTATTTCAATTCTCCCCTAAATTTCTATACCCTACTAGAACATGAGGGTGTGGCCCATACCCTAAGGTGATGAAATCCTTATGAGAGCCCCTAAAAGAAATGAAAAATAAGTGTTTTTGGTCACCCAAGATCACTTTATGGTGGAGAGCATACACACTTAATTTCATTAGGATCTAATCTAAAACACAAATATAATAGTTTGAAGTTTTTGATCTCTAAGACCCTCTTTCAGCTTGAGGAGAGATCATACACTTCACACAATTCATGTAGTCAAACAAGATCTTTTATTTTGATAAAAAAATGCGGTCTAAACTAGTAAAAAAATAAGTATTTGGTTAACAAATTCCTGTAAGAAACTAGTTACTAGTTGCATAAGATGACTTTGGCAAGAAAATTATTTCAACA
Organism: Sequoiadendron giganteum; assembly: GCA_007115665.2. NCBI lineage: Eukaryota > Viridiplantae > Streptophyta > Pinopsida > Cupressales > Cupressaceae > Sequoiadendron > Sequoiadendron giganteum. Next base: position 513,391,912 of record CM021102.1, read on the forward strand.
AACTTATTAGTAGTTTGGTTAAGGACGACTTTGACAAGTGATTTTTTGCAAAACTTAGAGAGCAACCTATTGCACAAAAAATTGACACAAAAATAGAGAAACATGATGAATAAAAGGAACTTTTTAGATTTTTTATTAATTTCTTATAATAAAAAAATTAGTTTTTCAACTCGTAATGATAAAAATTTGGAAAAAGACCTCAAAATATAATGATAAGAATGCAGTTTTTTGTTTTTATTGTAAATAATAGATTCTATTGAATATGAAATAAATTAAATACCCATAAACCAAAAATATACTTTTCTTCCAGTTTCAATATAATAATTCAATAGCTTTCCTATTTTGTTTAAATACCTATAATGCTAAAGAACCAAAAGTAGTCACCAGATGCACTCTAGTATGGAAAGTACCTTCAAATTAGAATAGAGTGAAAGAATCTCACATAAGGTTATTTTAATAACGCAAAGTTCTTCAAAATCAATTTATCACTCAAATGATTTTATTGTAAGTAGACTTTAAAAATCAAGATTAAAATTTGAAATACACTACAAATTAGTCAACATGAACTCGCCAAAATTCTCACGAGACCAATTAGGAGCTAGTTTAGAGAAGTTAATATATTAGACATCTTTCAAATGGTTGTGAATATTTTGATAGGTTGTTATTTGTTAAGATGGTCCAAATGATTTTTACTATGAAATTGTTACTACAACTAAAGTAGATGTTGTGGGGTATCTTGGTGGAGGTTGATTTGTTGCTCAAGAGAGCACAAAAGTTGATCCTTAGTGCAATTGGTTGAACACAAAATTTAAATCATAAGAACCTAGGCCTTGAGTTCATTCACACATTAGATTTGAAGTCCATTTATTATTACTAAGATAGAGGCACTTGTTCAAGTATTAAAAAAAGTGGGGTTAGTAGGTAGTGGAACATTGAGCTCAAGAGATGTTGTATATGACAATACATGCACATAATTATTGGACAGATGAATAGGTCAAGCAATAAGAAGAAATTTTCCTATAAAAGAGATAAAAACTTAAACATAGTTTCACCTTAAGAAACTTATATATCTTCCTTAAACTCATCCTTTTAAAGCTAATAACTTAGAATCACCACCTCTTTATGTTACTTAATAGTCTTAGATATCTACATATTAGCCTTAAAGATATTTACCTTTGAGAAGCATAAAAAAATAGGAAGATTGGAGATCTTTTATGAATTGTAAAGAACATAAACCAAACCTCGAATACCATTTTTAAAGTTTGAAAGTTGTAAAGGAAAATCATTCTAATTTCACGATAAATAACTGAACTAGAACTCACCTCACCTCTTTGATTTATAATCTTGTAACCTTATTTCTTTGAATTCAAATATCTCAACCACACCACACTACCTAGATCACCTCTTCAAGTATACTATCAAAGATGACAACACATAACGAGTACCTCTTGGATGAAGCAAGTCAATTTCAATAGCAAATTCAACCTTCAAGTGAATAAATAACTAAACATCAATTTAAATTATTCATTCCACCTCCTCAAAGACATATTTGAATGTGTGATAATATCATTTGGGTGACATTGAAGATGAGTAGTCTTAAATTATAGCTAGCAAGAAACACTCAAAATCTACAAAAATAAATAAGAAATTCAAAACTTGTAAATGAAATATACAAGGTCTCACCAAGTGTGTCAGAATCAATGCATACAAAATTTAAACTAAATATAAGCATTAAAACAACATTTAATTGATTATTCTAATACACGTAAAACTTCAATTAAACACTATACACGTAAAACTTCAATTAAGAACTATGTGGATGTTCTTTGGATAACAATGATATGTGGGTACCCTTGGCATCAACATCATAATGCTAACATTCACCAAGTTTAGATTGAAAACATAATTTTGTATTAAGATTTGTTTTGAAAAGAATTGGTTTGATGATGGATTTCTATATTTAAGATAGAGGAATGGATAATTCAAATTTAATCTTGAATCATGAGTTTGGTTTCATGATTGATGCATGTGACAAGGAGATGTGACAATCATGGAGGAGTTGAGAATTATTTTAATTTTCTAAATTAATTTTGTGATTATTGAGTTGAGTGAGTTGATGAATGAGTTAGGAGTTAATAGATTGTGTGAAGATTAGAGGAGTGAGTGAACTAGTTGCATGAAAGAGTTAACTAAGTGCAACATTGAGTTAAGTGATTGCATGAATGCATTGGCTGATTAGACGAATGAGTTAAGTGAGTGCATGAATAAGTAACATGATTTGATTGATTAGTTGACCAATTAGATGAATTGGTTAACTATTTTTTATTGATTAATTAACTAAATAAGGTCCACTGATCAATCAAAAATAGTTAACCCATTCATCTAATTGGTCAACTAATCAATCAAATCATGTTACTTATTCATGCACTCACTTAACTCATTCGTCTAATCAGCCAATGCATTCATGCAATCACTTAACTCAATGTTGCACTTAGTTAACTCTTTCATGCAACTAGTTACGTCGATAGACATAACTCTACAATGGCAACATGACATATAGTTTTATTATGTTGATAGACGTAACTCTACAATTGCAACACGACATATAGGTTGTCAACAAATCCATGAAAGAAAAACAAAAGACTACATTATATTTTCACATGTAATGATTTTTTATTGATTTTTTCAATTGTTTAAAATGGACAGTACCACAACATTCTATTTTCATTCTTTTAATCACAATAATTTTTCTTTTTCTTTTAAATTTGCCAATTGAAAAAAAATAGACAACTTGATATCTTTTGACGTATTTTATATAGATTCCCTTAAAGATATATATACTAGTTTATGGATAATGCGAGCATATGAGGTGGAATAAAACTCTTATTATTTAGATATTTGATGGATAATGAAAATATTATTTATTTATTTAAATATATATAAAAAATTAGCTTACTTTAATTAAATTGTAGGATTAAATTGATAATAAAATGATAATGACTATTAATAATGAAACGATAAAATGGTGGTGAAGAATAATGAGTATGAAAGAGGAATTATTTTAGTGTCTAATCGAACCTATTATCCGATCTTGGGAACATAATCATGAATTTGATTCAATCGATGAGATATAATTATGTAATCTACCATAAGATGAACAAAGTAATGAAATGAGTTAAAGAAGTTCTAGACGTTACATATCAATGTACTAAGTTCAAGTTTGAAATCAACATACATATACAAATTGTGGATGAGCCTGGTGAGGCTCAGGGTGCTATGGATGTTGGGGTGGACTCAGATAAGGTGGCAAAGCGTTTGGACACTCTGGACAAAAGATTTCAGGGGCTGACCCGCTTCACCATGAAACTGGGTCACTTTGTTACGAGTACTTTGTCAAATGCCATAAAGGAGGAACTGGAGGGGCACAATAGCCAAGAAAATAAAGAGTGGGTAGGAGACGAGGCGGTGGACCTCCTGATCAAGAACTGGGACGAAGCTAGTTAGTTGCTCCTGTTGCTGGCCGGTCTGCTATTGTTGTGCTACCTTTGGACTGTCTCTAGTTTTTTCTTTGTTCTTTTTTTAGCTGTTTAAGACTTGTCCTTTTTTGACCCTTGTGACTCGTTGTGTAGGGTACAATGCCCTGTAAATGCTATTTAACTTTTTAAAAACATACATATACAAATTGTTAAATAATGTGCTAACATCATGTATCCAAAATAACAACCTCAGATAATATAAAATGAATAAGAAAAATAAGAACATACACTTTTTTCCTCTACAAATTTACAAAGACAAAAAATATTATATTTTTAGAATTATAAGAATTATAAATTTAATTAAATAAAATATAAATATAATATAATGTTTTAAAATATAAAATTAATTTCAAAATAAACTATTTTAGATCAATAGATTTTTGATGTATTGATGAAATTGAATGATCAAAGACATTAGATTTCCATAGGTCATATCTATAAGAGTTTGTTGCTTGTTGCTTGTTGCTTTTGGATTCAAGTGTGTGTTTGTTTTTAGATCAACATTTCAAATCACATTCCTAATCTATTATCAGAATGCAAAAAAAATTGTAATGAAATTAAATGATTTTAAATAGATACAATAGATCTAAGACTCGTACTCTTATATCAAATAATAAAACATCTAATCTTTTAAAACTATCCACAAAACCGACTATTAGGTATATGGTAGCCATCTTTGAAAGATCCATTTTTAAGGAGGTCATCGTCAAGAGGATTTGGTAAGCGACGGAGTAAAGCGCAGACAAGACAAGATCAAAATTTAAGGAAAGTTTAAAGCAAATGTCAAATGCAACAAAAATAAAATGAAGGGTTAATTAGTTGTATGGGCAAGCGGAAGATGAATCCCAATCTAATGCACCATCGAAGCCACGTGTGAGGCACAACCGCTTCGCCAAAAAAAGAAGCAAAGGCTGGGGGGCTGGGCTATGCTTCTTTGCTTTGTTGTGCTGCTGCACGATTAACAACAGCTGCTACCAGCTTCCTGAGACTCCGAAGGCGAGGGCGAGGGCGTAACCGAATTTTGGAAAAAAATGAAATGACATAAACAGGTAAAACATTTCTCTCCTGATGATCGCAAACCACAAAATCTTTGCTAGTAAACTTAAGGCTTGCATGCAAGCACATAGCTGTAACTCTAATTAATTATTTGTCTCCATTTCGATATGAGTCGAATCTGAAAATCCCCATTTTTATCCTCCCCATCTTGTTCATACAAATTCTAAAGTATTTTGAGAACTGTTTTGTTGGAAAGGAAAGAGGAACTCGCTGATTGTCGATGGATCGCCCCTCATACAAAGAAATTTTCTTGCTCCAAATTTATAGCTCCAGGTCCCAGCGAGGATGAAGATCCACCTAAGTTTGAGAAGAGATTCCATTTTATATAACGTAAAAAATTACACGTAGTCACAGAAATTAATTGCAAATCAAATGGTAATATGCAGTTTAATTTCTATTGTTTACAATAAATCAACATTTTAATTCATAGCATCATACAAAATTAGAGTGTGCCCCTAGCTTTTGAGTCCTCTAGGCTATGAAATGGCAATTTTTATATCTTCAAAAGAGGAAAAATGATAATTGATCTAGTTCATGACCTTTAATACGAGTAGTGTAAACATCCTGACCCAGTGCAGCCACATCAACACCAGAATAATTGCTGGGTGCTCATCATGATTATCAAAGCATATAGAGTGATGATAACCTAGGAATGAAAGACCTCCGGTAACACAGGCTGGAAAACAAAGTTCATGCAGCAAAAGTTCTTGCAACAAAAGTGAGCATAGATGCCACATGCAATTTGTTGGCAGGACATCAGTAGCTTCAGTCTGATATGTTCTTTCCTCCAAAAGAGACAAAAGAGATTGATGTTCGCCAAAATAATTGAGGTTTCGCTAAACCATGTTACTATGAACCACAATTAAACATTCAATGAAGTGCGATTCACAGACATCGCTTCAACACACTTAAAAAAAAGGTTTAGATGCTGAATCAACGTTTGGTGTTCCTCAGGCTGTCTCGAGAACACTTGAGCGCACACCTCCTCCCCTGCCCACGTTTTGTGCAAAGTTGCCTGAGAGAGGCCAGAAGGTAAAGAAGCTTGCCTTAAACGGTCATTCAGATCTACGAACTTCATCATATTTGATCATGTCATAGTTGTAGTGATACAAAAAAATCATTGAACAACGGTAGTACATCTTACCAGGGTCCTTTTATACATTCTAGAAGACATAGTATATATAATAGGACAACCGAATCCTTCCATACTGGTTTACACACACACACACACACACACACACACATACCATTACACTTCTAACTATAACTCCTGTACAATGGAAGTGAAAATGAACAAGAAAATCTGTTTTTTATTTACAAAACTGAAAACCTAAATTACATGGACAGTAGAGGAAACATTCTAAATAGTAAAACTAAATTCTACAAAGAAACCAAAGAGAACTCTATTGTATTTTGGAAATCATTTTTCAGATAGTAGATAGAATAAGGATGTTTTCTTGAGAACTTAGCAATGTAAATTCAAGCCTAAAGGCTCAAAGGGTGGTACAGATTTGACATTATGTAAAAATGTAGGAGTTGAATGTGAACTCCCAACACCCTAGGATCATCTGCCAAACCAAAATATCTTCCACAAGAGAGAAATGGCAAGAGTAGCTTGCTTGATTATGGATGCAAGATTGATTGATTGAATATGAAATGGACATGAGATGTCTTGCTTTTAAAGACAAGGTAGAGAGATAGGATTAGACAAGATCATAACACGTGTCCTAATCTTGTAAAATGAGACAGCTACTTCGACAATTATTAAATGACCTAAGACACTAGAAATAAATGACATGATAAGATAAAATAAGATCACATGACACCTAAGACTTCTAGAAAGATTCCCTAAGGCCTATTGGTGTTACAATTCACACCTTTGGAGTGCGTATTGGCAACGGACAGCTATGTTCAGAATTAACTGCTCTTCAAATTAGGAGGGGAAGCTCCCTCTTTTGCTATTATTGCGTAAAAAGTAAAGTGATCTAAGTTTTCTATGTTTTTACTTAGCGGCAGGGCACAAGGGTGAAAAAACTCAATGTGTTGCAGCTAAGGTTTTCTCTGGTTTCTGCAGATCTTAACTACAACTAGGCTAAACTATCCTACCTCCTCAAGAAAAACAAAGCGAGAGGGTGTAGGAGCAATATTAGGGGAATGGTTGGATCACTTGGGCCAACCGTCTCCTAGAATGCATCCAAATGCTCTGAACTTTCAGATCTACACCGGAATAAGGTCTTATGCAAGCAAATACTCATACAGTAAGCTGAATCTCAGGATTCCCAAGGAGGTGACGACACTTGTCCGAGGTATAGGCTGAGACTTAGATTACTAGAAACAACAAAGAACAATGAATTGGATAACAGGATTCCCGAGGAGGTGACGACACCTGTCCGAGGTGTAGGCTGAAATCTAGATCATAAAACAACATCAAACGATAACCATTAATCTCCAAATTCCCAAGGAGGCGTCGGCATCTGTCCAAGGTGTAGATTGAAACAATAGATTATAAGAACAAATGTTGATAAATCTTGAAACTTTGGATCAAATTGCACATGCCTTTTGATTTATTTCTTCAAACTCACTCAACGATTTACAAAGATTTGGGACAGCAAAGGTATGAAATCATACACAATTGCGATCAAACCAAACAACTCTCATCCAAGAGTGAACAAATATTGACTTGCAAGCTTGTTGGCACAACGACGCAGCAATTTTGTGTAGTAATAAAAGTTACAAAATAATGAGCAAAGGCTCTTATTTATAGAAGCTCAAAGGAGTAGGCAACCCTAAAATCTCCTTGAGTTAACAATTAGTTCTTGCCAATCTGCAAGATTTATTCCTATGTCTAAATGTAGGTGACCTAGCAGTTAACTGGAAAGCTACTTCAGTTAACTGACTCTAAACTAAAAGTAAACTCCAATGTACAAAGTGCCTCAAAAATAGAGATCCACAATTAGTGGAGATAGACATGCATGATCAATGAGACAGTGAGTTAACTTAGAAAGAGGCATCAAGTTAACTCCTGGTTGTCATTAATGCTATTTTGGAGGGTAGGACGTCCCAATTGGGTGTTTTACACCACATCACCACTAGTCAACAGTTTTTCTAACCAATCGTTGACTTCTTCTGCCTCTGGACAATAAATGCTCTGTAGGATGATGGCGTGTCGCTTCAGCATCTCTTCACCATTCGCAATCTGCTGCTGAGATTCAATGGTCTTGGCAGTTGCATCATCTAGCTTGGCCGACATGGCTGCAATCTTACTCAACTTGTGACCATCAGGGTCACTGCAGAGATTGCTATGGATGAGGTCCTGGAACTGTTTTTGTACCTCAGCTAGCTCAATGTATGCACCTCCTTCGTGCTGATAAAGGCAAGGGATGGATGTTACCAACGTTCTTATGAACTTGATAACACCTGCTACAATTTGTTGGTACTTAATCAATTCCACAGAGTTGGTATCATAGGCTTTTACCTTGTATGCCAACTGTTCTTAGCAAGCGAAAAAATGTTGCTTGTTCTGCTCTGTGGTAACTGAATTGTACGCCATTTCTACGTTAGAGAAAGTGATCTCATCCCTAGGCCTCTTCTCTACCGCCTCTCGCTCTGATTGCTGAATCTTCGCGCGAAGGTTGTGGGCTTTGTATCTTAACTGATACAGCTTTGCAAGTATACATCGGCCTTTGATGATGAATTCTTCCACTTGATTTCTCAAGTGTTTTCCATATAGGATTAACTGGTGGTGGTTTTGTTCTGTGGGGAGGTCTAGCATCTCTCGAGGCAAGGCAAAGATATTTGGTGTACCATGTATCAAGCTAGATATATATAACCTCAACTGCTGGTTTTCAGCCTTTAAGGCTGCTTTGTCTTTGCCGTCCTTTGCCATTCTTTCCTTGACGCTTACTGATGCAACTTCAAGGAGATCTGCCTCCACCTGACGAGTGGTTTTATCGAGGTTGACCTTCAACAAGGTGAAATCATCAACCTCTACCTCATGTGCATTCCTATCTTCAGGTGGCACAATTGTCTCTATGACAATTTCATTGTCAGCATTCTTTCCTACGTGGACCTGCTTCTTCAACTTCTTTACTGGCATGTCTTGAGGGACATGATCAAACTCTGTGAAGTTCAGCTGGTAGGATGGTCTCTTTCTTTTCCTTCCTAGGAGATTCTCAATCCATGAGGTATCTTGACTAACCTCACTGGAAGGATGGATGATAGGACCTTGAATGCTTGACGAATGGGATTGTGTTGCAGTTTCGTGTGGTGGCGAAGCCAAGTCAATGGCGACTGGTGACTGCTGTGATGATGGCGAAGTGGGAGGTTCTGCTTCCACCTCTGGTATTGCATCGACTGCGACTGCTTCCATTATCGGCTTCGTCTCAGCTGTAATCGTCTCAATTACTGGCTCAGTTGTAACTGTTTCCATGACTGGCTCAGCTATGTTTGTGGCTGTCTCCACATGTATGATTTGTATCAACAATCTGTATTCTTCCCCTTGTGTGCCCTGTCATTCGGGCTCCTCTAAGAGGGTTACTGCATTGCTTTTGTCTGGGCTTCTTCCTTGACGTGGAAGGTAGTGAAGGATGAACCGGTGGCGGCTCTGTGTGGGGAATTACTATCTTCCTCGTCTTCTTGTTATCCAAGTAGAGTTGGCTATTTCTGACAACCCTACTTGTCCTTTCCTCAATAGATGTACTTCCCTTGGCATACCAATCCACTTTTCCAAGTGGTCGTGAGTCAACTTGATCTACAAAGAATGAAGGAAGCATAACTTCCCGATCATCATTGGATAGGCCTTCAACATCCTCTGACATGAAGTCAGCAATTTGTGGAAGTCTAAACCGGCTGTAATTGTATCTTCATACATCAAACTAATCTTCACAGTTGACCCAGTAGTCCTCAATGGACGACTCGTGTGGAGAGTGTTGCTCAAGGTGTGCTGCATAGTGACCCCGAGGATCATACGACCATCTCTCAATGATTAAGTCTCATCATTTCGTGGTCTATGGCCTTGGCATCAGCCATTGTCTTGCACCTGTAAAGTCCCATCTCAAAAGAAAAGTTTGTGGTTGTCTTGCATTTGTTGTGCAGATGAGAATGTACCTCAGACAACTGCCACGGGAATTCCATGAAGACCACCCTATCTGAAGGATAGCTGGGTAACATGGCAGGATGACCCTTGTATCCATATACGCGTATGTAGGTGTATGTGGGGAACTGGATGAACCAATCTGCCCAATCCATCATTTCCTCCTGGTGATATGCGTATATGCATCTCATGGTTGAGGTCTCTCATGGTGTGCATTAAGAAGAGATCATTTTTTTGCTTGAAATGCCTTTTTGCTTGTGTGAACTCAAGTTGCGGGAAATGCTCGTGGACTTTTTGCACACCCAAGGTTCCCACCTTGTTTAATGCTCTGAATTGGCCTTGGAAGGCAATCAAATATACAAGATATGAGCATATGTTGAACCTATGAGCCTCTAAGAATTTGGTCATCTGCTTGTGGAGCGTATCACTGATGAGGGTGGGCCAGTCATAATGTTCTCTGTTGCTTACAATTTTGGCGATGACATAGTACATCCATGACTGAAATCTGTTTCCCTCTTCTTGACCAGTGATGTGGTTGAGTAGAGTGATCATCGCTGCATACTCCTCTCTGAACTCTCCACGTCCTACATTCTTGGGCAAGTTGGCCTTTTTTGTTTTAAACTTTTAAGCCATTTTTCAGCCATTCTCTTCTGACACTTGTCTTTTGATGCATCGAATGCCTTTTCGCATTCTCTCATAGATATGACTACATTTGCTGCACATGTTGGAATGGCAAAGCACCTTTCAATTTCCCTCAGCTTGAGGTTGCATATCACTCGCCCATCCACTGAACGAATCTCCTGTGTGGTAGGATTGTGATGCTTAATACAAGCTCTTACGAATTCTACACTTTGTACCTGTGATGGGGATTGATGCTACCACAAGCAATCCAGATTACTCGATGTTCTGTAATGTGCATTGGTCCATGCCTTCCAACATTTCTCTGTCGACCTCTGGGTGTACTTGATGCAGATCGGTGTTTATCGATTTCAGGAAGTCATGAAGTAAGACCATTTTGGGCTTGTATTCGACTTGAAAGAACTGCATCCTGAAAAACTTAAGATTGATTATGCACACGATGCTGTTCGGGCAACTTTTTCTGTCACTGCTAAAAATAGCCTTGCTGGGGCAACTTTTTACGAAAAAATTCAGAGACATGGCTTTAGTTGAGAATGATTTTCTAAACAAACCCAGATTGTCAGAAATTTGAAAAAATGATTTTTTCTATGACATGCAAGAGCCCTTTGGCGGCAAAGGCAGCGAGGCACTAGAAAATGATTTTTTCTCGGAAAAATCTAACACATGGGTTTTGTTCGTGTTTCAGAGCTGAACAAACCCAGATTGTCTGTTTTTCAAAATTATGACTTTTTTTGGAAACCCTAAAAAATAGGGGCAGTAGGGCTAGTTTTTTTGGAAAAATCTAACATGTGGGTTTTGTTGAAAAAGCTGTGCTTATCATACCCAGAAGGTCAGATTTGTGAATATCTGCTGTTTTCTTGGACATGCAAGAAGATCTAAGACATGAATAGAGGAAAAAGACAAGAAGAATTTTGGAAGTTATCAACTGCCTCTTTGGATCTGTTGGAAAATTATGCTTGAAGATGCAACCTTTGATAAATTGTCCCTTTGTGCAACTAATCTTCAAAAATATGAAGAACAATGAAAACCCCTTTGTCAGATCTTCAAAAGAAGTCTTGGAGAGAAAATAACTGTTCTTGGCTTCAACCTGTAAAGAAAGATGTTGAATTATGATGCCTAGGCATGATATATAGTGATTGATGTTAAATGCATCAAGTTTGGGTGCCAACACATGATGGAGGAGTCTTTCTGCCTGATCTGGAGTTCTCAACACTGATTTCCACCAATTTGGGGACGTTTTAGCCATAGAGAGGCTTCTAAAACAGTCAACTTTAGTCAACTGAGTCTTTCTTTGACTTTAGGAGTTCTCAACACTTTTTTATTATTTTTCTGTGTTGAAATGCCTCCGTTTGATCCCTGGTTCTAGTTGCTTAGTTGATCCTGGAGTGTTGTTGACAGATCCATTGCTGAGATGAAACAACTTTGATGAAGTGTGCTTGGGAGATGCAAAGCTCAAAACCCGAGTTTGATGCTTCTGATTCTCGAGCGCCTTTTCCCAAGAAGGTGCATTTTTCACCAGACTTAGTCAATTTTCTTGAGTGTTCTTCAATTTCTCTAGTTTGACCTTTCGTGCTCTGATCTGAGATCACCTATGATTGATGAGTCCGGTGATCTTGCTGAAACATGGGATGGCTAACCAGTTTAGTCCCAAAAAGGATGACTGGTTTCACGAATCCTGAAAGTTGATTTAGGTGCCTCAAAAGCTTGGGCGCCCTTGGCCTGCAGGGGCACCTTTGGCTTTTTGACTTGTTATTTTTAGTTTGCAAACCTTCATGAACGGTCCTAGTTTGATCTCTGCTGTTAGATGTTTGTCTGTTGTCTTTGCTGACGGTGTCATCGTTGAGATTGATCAAAACGAAGGTCATCTTGGAGGTCAATGAGCTTGCAGACTGCATCTGATTGCCCAAAAAGCTGGGCGCCTATTTCTAGGAAGGTGCAATTTCCTTAACACTTAGCCAATTTCTTATGTCTTTCATCTCGCCTTCACCTTTGGTGTTTTCTACTTGATCTTCTTCCACAAACGCCTGATAGGTCCTGTGAACATGCAGCTGGATTGATCGTGAAGTTGAGAGAGTGTTGAACAAATGCCTTGTAGGAGCAGTTGTTGAAAACCTCATCAGGTGACCCAAAATGAAGGGCGCCCCTTGCCAGCAGCGGTGCTTTTGTCTTGATATGCACTGATTTAGCCTCCATTTTGCATGCTGTAGCGATCAATAGTTGCTGTCGTTTGATGTGTTTCATAGGCTGGCGAATAGGTTAATTGCAAAGTTGAGCTGATGCTGGGGAGATCACCTGAAGAAAAGTTTGCTCAAAACTGACATTTGGATCATCTTGTTCTTGGGCGCCCTTGGCCAGCACGGGCGCTTTTTCCCATGTTTGACTGCCAATTTTTGATAGTACTTGCTTGTTGCGTCTCTTGACTTTGCTTACGTTTGCCGGTGATTGATGAATCAAATGACCTTGCTTGACAATGCGCCGAAAAGTCAACAGAAACACGAAGGAGATGACTGCCTTGGTGAAATTTGATGACTGTCTTTGACCCTTTGAATTCAAGGGCATCCTTGGCCAGTAGGGGCACTTTTAGGTTCAGTTCCATCATTTCCTTTGAAAATCTTCATCTTCTTGCGTTTTATGTTCGCCATGTAGCTCGACTGGTTTGAGCATGGTTGTTGACGACGTAGACACGTGCATTGTTGCAATCACCTTCATCATGCTGCGTGTACCGGTGTTTGGAAAAATGACTAAGGCATTCAACTACGCAACCTCCTTGGTAGCAAGGCGTGCATTTCCCAGACTTAGTCAATTTTCAACATTTTCCACTTTTGAAAATCCCCTCCGTCGCAGAGCATCTTTTTGAGCATTTTCGCCATGGATTCATCGTTGAAGCTTTTGAGGTTTAGATTTCATCACCTAGTACTAGTCATTCTGCTATTAATGGCTGCAGAGGTCC
>CM021102.1:513411410-513476168 GCA_007115665.2 Sequoiadendron giganteum
AAGCGTGGAGATAGCATGACAGAATGAATGGCAATGACGTACTAATGACCAAGTCACCATTTCTTTGGAATCTTCAATATTCATGTGATAAATTTGGCGTCTGTAAACGATGTCTAGAGTAAAATCAAAATGTGATGGTGTGTTGGATGCACAAGCAATACTGACTACTAAGATTTACATCAGTCATATCCGACAAGCTATGCCCAAGAACTAGTAGTTGTGATGGGTGTGCAATGACAGTAAGTAGCACACAAAGGGATGCATAGGCTGCATTGGGTTGTGCAAGAAGAACAAAGGCACACGACACAAGGTATGTAGGTTCCATGAAGAACAAGTGCAAACTGGAGCACAACACCAAACAAACAAATAAATATTTTGGTGATGCAAGATTTCCTTGTGCCTGGAATGCTCTTGCATCAGTCACCGGAGGTAAAATATTTTGAGCACAGTGCCCAAAATTATGACTGTGTGGAAGACTGATTTAGCCACCCAAGTTGGATTACTTCAAATTTAGATTCCATAATTTTCCTCTGGCCCATTATCCTTCCAGCAAATTAGATATTCCTTATACTCACTTTGTTGGGTTTTCTTGCAAGTGCATGAATCCAAAATTTGTGCAATCTCATCTCTCTGCTTTTTTAGGCATCCGTCTTCTCCAATCTGAAACTTTATGAGACTAAATGGAATCATGGAGACTAGGTGCATGGTAGGAATACAAATCATATACGTTAAAGATAATCGAGATGTCCAACCCTTTTCGTAACTTAATTTATAAGCATTTTCTTAGAATCTATGCAAGACCTTACAAGGACCAATCTTCTTGAGTTTCAACTTTTTATAAGTTTCTTTGGGAAATTGTTCCTTTCTCAAGTGTGCCATGGTTAACTGACCCTCCAAGCACATATGTTCTCTTCTAGGCTCATTTGTGGATGCCTTATACTTGGTGCTATTAGTTTCTAGCTATTTCTTGACTTGCGCATGAACTTCCTCCATTTGCTGCACAAAGTTGTCTACTTCTACATTGTTGTGCTTGTCACTTTTTGCTCCCAATAGATTAGTAACACCTTAAGGCGATGTCCCATGCACCACTCTTAATTGTGTTTCACCTATAGACGTAGTCACTAAAATGTTGTATGGAAACTTTGCTTGTGCCAACATGAAATCCCACTATTTAGGCTTTTCTCCAACCAAACACCTTAGTAGGTTGCCAAGAGTCTAATTGAGAACCTTTGTCTATCCATCTGTTTGCCAATGTTAAGCAAATTTGTAAATGAGCCATGTGCCCAATTTCTTCCTTAATGTGCACTAGAAATGGCTGAGGAACTTGGCGTCTCTATCTAAAGTAATACTTTGCGTTACTAATCCATGCAATTACACAACTTCATTGAACATTAAGTTTATAATCATGGACACATCATTCAACTTCTGACAAGGAATGAAATGTGCCATTTTTGAAAACTTGTCAACAACAACACAAATAGTTATTACCTTTTTGCATGTGCGGCAATCCAAGGACAAAGTCCATGGATAGTTCCTTCAATGGCTTGGTTTGCGTGTGTGACTTGGCTCATACAACCTTGTATTCAATGCCACTCCTTTTGTATTTAACATGTTCTACAATGCTCAATAAATCTTGTGACATCCTTGCATAAACTTGACTAGTAGTATCTTTGTTTGAGTGAGGCTTGAGTCTTGTGGATGCCAATATGTCCTTCAAATCTACCGCTATGTAACTTGCATATGAGATACTCTCATTGAATTGTGAGGAATACACAATTATTGTCTTCTAAACAAACATCCTTCTTGCTTTAACTATCCTCAAATGAGCTTTTGTCTCTTGTCCATTGCTCCATGGATGCATTCCATGCATTTGCAAAATCAAGATCTATGATAGACAAATCCTTCATTATCTCCGTGCTGATCAATTCCATTGTCATAGTAGACAACAATGCTTGCCTCTTGCTTCAACTTCAAACAAGGGATTTTTAACAATTTGGAAGTTATCCTTAGTCCCTAAATTGGATCCAGCTATTTCTAAACTTTTATTATCTGATTGTTCCAGACATTGGTTCAAGTCATAGGTCTCATCTATGTTGTCCAATTCCTTAATCTCATTTCTTCCTTTGTCTTCTTGCTCCTTGAAGTGTTTAGTTACTTCATTTTTTATTTTCTGCATCTCGTAATGCTTGTTGATCATATATCAATTTAGCTTCTCTTTGCTTGTATAGATCTAAGGCCTCATGATCTTTAGCTGGTAATCTCTTCACACTCTCTTCCTTTGGTGTATGAGCCTCCAAGGTCTTCGACGTTAGGCGTTGAGGATTTTGACTAGGTGGATGGGTGTGTGGAAATCTTGATGCAATATCTGAGTTACAATAATTAGTCTGAAAATTCATCTCGTGTTCATCTATGTGTCCATGCCTTTGCTTAATTTTCTGCAAGTTCTGTCTTGCTCAAGCGGCTACCATCATGGCATGCTTAGCTTTCTGATTCCACCATTCACACAGTCTCTAGTCCTCTCCACATCTTCAGCACTATCCATTAGTTCCCCTGGGTTTTTGCTTGTCATTGCTTCATAAAAGATCTTCCTCATTTGCTTGTCTCTTTTCTCCTCTGAATTTTGTGTTTTTGTTATCTCTTTTCTTTCCATTTTCTCTTCTGTAACCCATAACTGTCTTTTCCCAACTTTCAATGCCGAAACTCTTTGTTTATTTGCCTTCAGGTGACTTGAACTGTCATATAACATCTCTTTCGATTCACTTTTGTTAGGAGTACTCTTCTCATCGGTAACAATTGACTGATTAGAGGAGACCATGTCCCCCTCAAAAGGTGGGGGAGAATTATGACCAAAATCTTTATCCCTAAGTGATTGCACATAAACTGATTTATGATCAATAGTTTCAATCCCTTTTATGTCATCCTCAATGCATGATCCTTGAGATGGAGTAAGAGCAACCTTAGGGTCAAAGGGAAATTCACATGCATTCTTCATAGGCTCATTTTGGTAGTCAAACCAAAAACCTCCTGTATCGTTGAAATGAAGGAGGTTATCATCAATAGCAGATGTGAAGCCATGATCATTTTTAGTTGGCTCTTCATGTATTGACTCCTCATTAGTGGCTGCCTCATGACCCTCATGAAACCAAGTACTTACTTCATTTGTGATAGAAGAAATGTATGAAGATTTATCTTCCTCCTTATGAACAATTTCCACATCTTGTATTTTCTTGCATTCATCTTTTATATGTACAACTAAAGGAACTTCCTCCCATTCATTTTCTGAATTGATCCTCTCTTGCTCTTCTTTGTCCAAGTGAGGTTTTAATTTTTCCTCACATTGTGTGAACACATTGAAGAACAATGTATATGCAGATGAAGAGGGAACCCATTCTTGTTTCCAAACAGTCCATAGTATAGATATGGTGGGTTGGGAGAAAACATCACTCTCCTGGATAGTTAGAATCATAATATCTTTCATGGCTGCAAACACACCTTTATCATGTACATTTTTAATTGTGACGAAGAAATGATAAAACATATTGTAGATTAGACATTGTAACCCTAAGTCCAAAAGAAGGTTACTTGCTCTAATTTCTGAAAATATCTTTAATATGTCCATCCTTCTTGAGTAATGGTTACTACTTATGTCATCTAGGTCTTGGAAACTATCTACCATCAGGTGCAATACCTCCTTCATGGTGTCATCGTCATAGGGAACTAGAGGTACCAAAATTCTCAAAATCTCACATAAGCATGAAGTAACCACCAGCTTGGTCTCATTATCAGGATGCTTTAACAACTTTGGTTGCCTTAGGGAGTTTATTATAGGAACAAGAGCTACTTGTAATGAATTTGAAGGTGAGTGCTCCACTAAACTCAAATATCCCTCTAGTTCATTCAAGGTGTTGAAGATATCATTTCTTGATTGGTGTTGATTGTCAAGCTTATTACCAGCTTCTTGTAATGCTTTTACTAACCATTGTCTATCCTTTGGTGCCATGCTCTCGATATCATAATCTGAATTCTGGCTTTCCCCAATAGGCTGGCAGGTTCACTAGCTCTGATACCACTGTAAAGACCCGTGCTCCGGATCAATAGATTTGCAATTTATTTCTTATGGGATTGACAAAAAGTTGTCATCCAATATTATTAAGATAAGATTCCAAGTTATAAATGAAAGAGAATGAACTATGGATATAACACTTTATTATCAAATCTACTACTGCAACTTTCAAAACTAAAGTATTTTTGATAAATACTGAAATACGAAGTCTGATTCAATTATTAGTTGATAATGGAAATTGGGTAAAAATATATTGCTGTTTCTGAATTCTTCACTAAAACCACGCATTAGCTTGGAATATATATATCTGCCTATATATAATCAATTTATAGGCCTTGAAACTTGAATGCCTTTCTTGATTGATATCCTTATATTCATGTATCTTTGCCTTGGATGTCCTTTTTGATCTATGTCCTTTAAACATATACCTCCATATTATAACTTTCTGCTCATATAGAGCGATTCCACAATAAGAAATTCAATAATAACAGACAATCTTCCTTCCTCACATACTATACTCCTTATTTATACCCTCATGCTTCTACGTGAAAGGTGGTATTCTTTCCCCATATCTGTTGAAGTCCTTTGATGCCTTTTCAGGCATCGCGTTATTAACTTATGCACTGCCTAATACTCTTTTATATCAATGAAGTGCTTAGTCTAATTATTGTTTGATATTTTTAACTTCATATGTTATTGAAGTCATTAACTAATTACCACATGCCTGAAATGCTTGGTATCTCCTGCGATTGATATTCTAATATGACCCGATATATATATTATGTGAATCCCCAATACAATAATTCTTTACGAATCAATAAGGTTCAGCAACAGGTTGCTATTACAAGGCACAAAAGATATAAACTCAAGCGCAATGCTCTTCAGACTGCCCCGATAACATTTATTTATTATAGGCTGCTGATTAGTGATCTCCCGATGAATGGTGTTTGATAATAGACTTCCAGATAAAGACAAAACTTCTGAAGTTTATTGGCATGGTTATCTGTGGCAAATAATATTAATATTGGCTTCTTTTTGTATGCTGGGAGCAACACTTTGGATTACGCCTATGCTCATTATTGGCCTTCTCAGAAGCTACATGACTCAACAAATAATGCTAAAGTTATCAGCTCAACACTCACATCAACTCATAGGACAAGTTGCCATGATTAAAATCTGAATATGATTTTCCATTTATTGACGAGTCAGCAATCGACCATTTGTATTAGCTGCTCCAATTTGAAATAGTGGGCAGGAGTAATTCATCTAGGTATACGCTCAACTGAATTGTAGCCGGAGATGTGATTAACACTTGGCAAACAGGATATAATAATCTACCCTTATGCATTGATTCGATTAACCAATCAAACAATGTATATGTTCTTTAAGCTAATCTTCACATTTAATACAATCTCATGAAAAATGGGACATTACACTATGACACAATCCAGCTGGAACACAAGCATTAGTAACACAAAACCAAACATTATAGCAATACCTCCATACCTTGTGTCAAAATGCAGCTTCACCTCCCAAGTATGCCAATAAAGGCAATTGTCTCCAAGTTACGCTTCACAAATTTCTGAAATATGGCAGCCTCCAACGCTACCAAGGAATCAATGTGATGATAAGGTTGCACTTCGTCATTGACAAACACTTCGTCTTCAAGAAAGACCAATGAATCATCACAAATTGAATCATTTATGACTCCCTCTTCATGTGAAAATTTGACACTAGTGGCTGATCCACTAAGTATATGCTCCACTACTCTAACCTCCTCTAGGGTTTGGGCCTTCAAGGGGCCCCCAAACAAAGGCAACTCATGATGCAAATCAGATGTACGAACAAAATTTTCTGAATCATACCTTTCTACTTGTCCACTGAAATCTGCATATTCTCCTTGCTTCCTTCCTTCAAGAGACCTTTCCTTTGCTTGCTCCACAGCTATGCATTCTTCCCTTGGAAGAAATAGAGATCTAAGGTGTTACTCTCTTTGCCTCTTTGCTTGCTCTAGCTGGTTACAATGTTCCTTGAACCTCTTGCAAGTGCTGTTGTTTTGCTTGGGCAGCCAACATCTTTGCTCTTCTAGCTCTTTGCAACTACCCTTCACACATATCTTGTGTCTTCTTCACATCTCCCATAGTATGGTATGCACAATTAGAAGCTTCGTGGCTTGAATCCACCATACTTTCCTCATTTTGACACTCACATCTTGAGTGCCAACATTGAGAGATCCCTTAACACCATTCCCCTCATGTGACATAGCTGCTATCTCATGGTTATGCACAGAAATATGACTGCTGTCATAAAACAGAAAATCATAACTCACATCATGCCTCTTTGTAGTGCCTTCAAGGGACTCAAACAAGTCTTCATCCTTTGTTAGTTGTCATCGCCAAGTGCTGGTCCAAAGGGTGTATCTAGCTGAAAGTTGCATGCCTCTTTAGTTGTGATAAGGCTGTCCCGAACCTCCATGCTCTTGGCTGTCATGCCCTTTGGAAGATCCTTATTGATAGCTTTCAACACTATTTGCTTTCCTTTTGATGTGAATTCTAATTCCATCCTTTGAAAGTCCTAAACATATTGACCAAGTGATTGTAACCATTGGATTCCCAACACAATCTCGGTTCCACCAATGTTGACTACATAGAATTCATCAACCAATGAATAGTCATTCAATTGAATGCCCAATTGGGGTATCTTTCTAGTGCAACTCATCTTGAATCCATTCGGCAACATGACACTGAATCCAAAAAACTCCTCTATTTGCAATCCTCTGTTAGCCACAGAACCTTCATCAATGAAATTATGTGTTGCACCACTATCTACTAAACATGAGACTCGTTGCCCCCTCACAATTCCCCTCAAGTAAAAGGGATGATACTTAGGGACACTTGAAAGAAAAACAATAGTACCTTGTGCCTTAGTATCTAGCTCCAATCGTGGCTCCTCATGATCACTCTTCAAAGTGGTGTCTTGGACTTCATCATCCTCAAGGTCAGGAGTGACCTCAAAGTACTGCACTTTGCCTTTCCCAAGGCATCTATGCCTTGGTTCCCTGCAAGTGAAGCAAAGTTTTTTCCTTCTTAGTTCATTCCTTGTATCAAAGTCCAACTTAGGAGATGTGGACTTAGGGTGGTTATCACTTTTCTGAAATGGTTTATCTTCTCTAAAACCTCTCTTTGGTGGCTGAAATGGTGGAGTGGTATCAAGATCAAGTGCAAGCTGAATAACATCATCAAGTGTAATAGGCTTATGAACCTTCACCAACCCTCTCAATCTATCATTCAATCTTTCAACAAAGAGCATAGTCACTCTCCTCTCCGACATGTCAGGAACCATGACTGCAATCTTTTGGAACTCATTGACATAGGAGTCCACCCTACCAACCTGTTTCAATTGTGCCAAATCTTTTTACTAGACTTCCACATCTTTCCTATCAAATCTGGTAATGAGTTTTCATGTGAACTCATCATAAGAAGTGATCAGTCCATGATTCTGCAAAATAAGCCCATGATGCCACCAATCATATGCCAAACCCTCAAGATGCATAGTAGTGAACTGTATGGCCGTAACATCACTCATTGGCTTGAGTGAGAAAATTATCAAGCTTATGTACCCATGCTCTAGCACTTGTTTTGCCATTGCCATCAAGATTAGGAAGAGGGATTTTGTTTAATGCATCTTTGTACTCTTTAGGTGGCCTGTTTGTCCTCTAGGTCTTTGTCCCATCCTTGCTCTTCTTCTATCTTTCTTTTGGTTCATGAATTGATTCAAGTTTAGATCCTATTTGACTTCATTTGGAAGTGCTCTATATTCCTCATCTAAGATAACCAACTCATCCACTAATGGTTGCTCTTCCTCACCTTCAACAACTTCTTCCTCCTCTTCCTCTCTTGGGAGGAATGTGGGCTGCAATGTTTGATCTGTGGTAGTAGTATGTGTCCTCCTAGCATGAGGTGTGCCTGCTATACTTACTTAACCTGTAGAGGCTGCATTAAATCTCATATTATCCATAGCTTGTGTCATGAACTGCATCATCTGCTGTTGGGAAGCCATCATTTGAGCTAAACCATTATTGGCTTGTTGCTGTCCTGCTGTCATTTCCCTTTGATCTGTTGCTATATCCCTCAAAATATCACCAACATTCCTATCATCTCTTGGTGGACTTCCACCTCTTCTTTCCCTATCCATATCAAGTTGATTTGTATTTGCAATTGGAGCCCCTTCTTCTTGATATTCTTGCTGTCCTGGTCTTCTATGGAAGTAATGCCAGTGAGGACCAAGTGGCTGCATACAATTTAACCCTCCAGGCTGGTTGGATCCAAGCTTTGATACAACTGAAATATCCCAACTAGGATATATGCAAATTTTCTAATTTTTGAAACACAAATCTTTGACCTAATTTCTGCTCTTCAAAATTTCTACTAAAAACCCTATGTGCTGATATAAAATTTCTGAAGTGAAATAAGCATGTATCGTATTCGTCTATGTCACAAGATTCGAATTCGAGTTTGTGTTCGGCATCAATAAAATTCGGATGAAATTCAGAAGGGGAAAAAATTCAAAACAAAAATCGTGATTAAATTTGCCTTGTATAAATTCAATTTTTTAAAAATATAAGTAATATATCCATGAAATTATCAAAATAATTTAATTTAAATATTTAAATTTGTTAATTTTTATATATATAGTAAATTAAAATTATTAAAAATAAAATCTTACTATATTAAATTTAAAATATTAATAAGTTTAAAATTTTAATTTAAATATTTAAATTTGTAATTTTAATATGATTTTAATATTATCTGTTTAATTTAACTTGAATATTTCAATTTAAATTTGATAAATTTGATATATTAATAATTTAAAAACTAAATTAAATAATTAAAAATATTAAATTTTATTATTACATTTAATATTAAATTTGAACACATTTATTTTTGATCAGTAAATCTGATTATATTGATTCAAAAAACATCTTTTACATTCAGCCTACTCTAAGGCGATAAAGCAAATAGAAGCCCAGACAACCTCCTAACACATCCTACAGATCCAAACCCCATATACATTTCAAAATAAGGGGACGCTGTCCACCCCGGCCATAACTTTTGCGGATAACTTTGCCGACACCTTCGCACCACCTTCGCGGATAACTTTGTCGACACCTTGCCATTCCACACAACCTTCGCAATACGCCGAGCCATACCAAAACACCTACGTAGCCATCAACGCAAACAACGATCACATATCCAACACTAACGTCGCATGTTCCCTGAATCAGAGTTGCTCAAAATCCATGACCGAGCTCGTCACTCATCCAACTCGACCCCCTCCACTAACAAGAACTCACGAAAATGCCACCTCAAATCCACACCGCCTGCAGGTTCCAGGTAGAGATGATGTTTGAGGAAAATGAGACCACACCACGCTCGATTTCTGTGCTCTTGCAAAGCATCACCTTTAAGGTCTAGGAGAAGGGGTACCTCTGCACTGTCACCCCCGGAATCAAAGCTCGGTGCATGTCCCTGGGACGAGGCAACCGACCCCCAACTTTGCAATAATAATCACGTCTTCCACACCCTCCAACAGATTGCCCATCACCAGTTTTTGCGTCATCAGGAGCCTTACCGCTTTTGGAACTTCTAAGTCCAAGAGTGCAGCCACGAAGCGAGCAACAATGTCGGTGTTCGTGCAATATACTGCTCAACCAAGGCCATGTATTCTTCCCCCAACAGAAGCTGCTCTGCTTCCAGGACTAAGGGTTCCCAATCTTTGAAAACTGACTTCAACCGCTCGTAGCAGATTTTGCCGAAGAAGGCCCATAGCTTTCGAGAGGCCTTTAGGCACACCAGAGTCTCCATTAAAGCAAATAACCAAATGCCTTAAGAGAGCCGAGGATATAAAGACTTACACCAACCCAAAAATGTGTGGAGATGCCATTACCTCGCACCACTGTATCCATCAACCATTAAACCGCCAGATTGTGCGGTCCTTGCAATGATTCTCCGCACACCATCCAGGGACGATGTCATTTTTGGCAGTCGAAAGGACAACCCAAGTGTTCTTGGGTGACGACCACCAATCACCCCACCATTACCAACATCAGCCTTAGATGCCTCTCCGCTGCCAAACACCTCGATCGCACTAGCTGGGCATTATACTATCCCAAACCTGCCACCTGGATAGTACCAACTTACGAGGCCACCCACCCAGCAGCAGTGGGCAATTAAATTTGAACATATTAATTTAAAAATCTAAATAAATTAAAAAAGAAACCTAAATTAAAAATCCGTAAAAATATAGAAACATTTTTTACAAATACAACATAGAATCATGAAAAGCTTATGCCAACTCTTTCCCAAAAAACTTATGATTTACTTTATAAATGTATTTAAACGTTTAATACATTAATACTACACTCCTCATCCCCCTCATTTATTACACTAAATACATTAATACCTAACAAGAAAAATAAAATAAGGCAAGTGGTCGGTATACCTATTTGTTTAAAGCGACAAAAATATTCACGTTTAGCTGAGCTGCAAGGAATACTTGGTTAACAAACAGTAACCGCGTTTGTTGACGGCGAAAGGCATATTGACTTTGAAATATGTCGACATATCTGTGGAAGAAATGCAGTCTGAAATATGCCAACAGACAAGATTGGTTAAAGGAAAATGCAGTTTGAAGTATGCCATCATGAAATGTCTCACCCTTGGTAGGATATTTAACTACTAAATTTTGCACTGATCTAGGGTTTCAACCATGAAGAACAAAATGAAGATATTTGCAATATAACTAAGTTTCAACAAATGCTAATAATTAAAGTCTAGATTTTATCAATTACTCTAGGAAATACATAAATTCATACCTGGATGACAACTCCTGATCTTGGAAGCTCTGTAAAAACCTTGAAGGATGATCTCCAGGAAATTGATGAAGCTCTGTGATAATCTCTGCAAGAGACTATCTCTCAAATTGTCCTTGGTTGATCTTCCACACCTGTAGACAATGATCTCTCTGAGGTATCTTGTCCCTAAGAAAGCCTGAATCTTCAGAACCAACAAACCCTTGTTGAAACTCTTCTCCAAAAATCTCCACGAGAAGAATAATATTCATGACTGATGAAAAAGCAAATGCTTTTTGCTTTTATACTCCAAATCTCCACTTTGGCCAAATAATAATTAAAATAAATAAATATTTGCTTTTGCTGCATTTGGCCCCTTTTAAAATATAATATATTAATAAAGTATCATAATTATAACACTTTATTAATTGCCATATACCCCTTATATCACCCCTTTAATAAAGTCATCATTAAATGTTAATATTATAAAGTCAATTAACTCTAATAATATTAAATAAATCATTAATCCTCTATAATCACCCGACACTAGCTCAAAAGGTGATCCAATCGTAATTTCTAGATATAGGCATGCTGATGACTGAACTAGATATGACTTACTATAAATAGTAAGTATAGGCGATATAACCAAGTGACTTACTATAAATAGTAAGTATGCATCAAAGTCTCCTTAATGGCCTCTAGTAAGCACACCACCAATAAACGGGGATGAAGAGCTGAAGAATACTGAAATAAGCACCGAAGGGTCTGCTGTCAAACCAAAGACTACACTCAAAAGAGTCCCCTGAACACTCTGTTAGCCTACGGGGACCAGTTTGTAGGCTAACCATTGCATCCGATCATAGCTCAGTAAAAGGGGACATTACATGTCATGCCTGCCTGTCAATGCTCTCTCTTGCTTGAATCACAGACTCGATAGTCGAAAAAAAGTGTAAACTATCAACTACAAAAGAAATGAGTCGTGCCCTAGCAGAAAATATTGTTCACTCACTTTTCAACCCTCGACTGGAACCTTGGTTGCCTTTTCCGTACGAACCTAAAGCCGAATTTTAACGATTTTCATAAGTTTTTTTAATGTTCGCCAAATTTTGAACTTCAAGCATGAAATTCGGCAAACCTTGTGACGTAGTGTATAAAAATATAAACTCATCCAAAATGCCTCAAGGAATATGACAAATACATCTAACATCAAGCATGAGTGTAACCAGTAATATGAACTTGAAGCATAAATTTGTCCATCCAAAACATGCAAATTCTGATTACAAGTTATTTCAGTTTTTCTGCTACAAAATCAGATCTAATGCTTATGCAGGTTCACCACAAAAGCGGGCTCCAAACAATGCCCAACAATGTACAGTAGTTTGCTGATGTGAAGAAACCCCACTTACAAGCCAAAATATGCAACGAATGATGATCTAAACTAACCTAGCTGGGCAAACTTGTTCCAGCTAATGCAAAATGCAATGATGAATGCAAATGCTTGAAGAAAATGCCTTCAATACCTACCACAAAGGTGCACTGGCCTGCTGGGCTGTAGGTGAGGGTTTGTAATCTTTGAAGCTTGCCAAAAATTCCCAAACATGTCAAAATCGCCCCTCCAAATCTAGGCGCACCTTTCTCAACTTGGGCGCTCCACTCTAGGGTGAAACCCTAGGCCAAAATGACACCGAATCTGCTTTCTTCAAGTCACCTAGGCTGATGTGAAATCTAAGCATGAAAATCAATGTAAGAAGTCCACCTTATCACAACCAAAATTTTCTCCTTGTTGGCTTAATATTTAGATGTAGATAAAAAGATTCATGAAACAAAATACCAAATGATGAAGTTGAAAGCAAATCAATCAACATATGAGAGTGACATACTTAGGAAACGATGATGGCTTCTTATTGAATCAATAATCTGATTACAAATAGAGGATAGCTTGTAGCTTACAATCAGATAATTAGATTTAGAAAATCAGAACTCATACAATATGCAAAACAGCCAAAATATATATCAAACCTTAGCCAAGAGATTGAAGAATGAAACCCTGGGTAGTCTTGGTGAACTACCCTTTGATCCTTGACTGAAATAAGGTTGTAGCAGCACTGTTGGTAGTCTGATATGACAGATAAAACTTTGTAGCAGCTGGTATGCAATTTGTATTTGACTGTAGATGGCCCAAAAATGCTGAAACTCTTCAAATTTTGCAAAAATAGCTCAAGGGTAGTGAATTAACCCAACTTGCCTCTAATGCTTGTACAAGGTTGAAATATGATTGATGTCAAGTCTGAAACTTGATTTCCAGCAACTTGAGATAATCTGATGTGAATTTCCAGCCAACCCACAATGCAAACTCCACAAAATTGAAGCCCCAATATGGAAAAATAGGCAATTTGTTCTTTGAAGTCAAAATACGATTCAATCTTCTTGATTTCTTCTTGCACTTGCAACAAAATCAGTCTTCAAACCCTTATCTTCAAGGTCCTAACTCCTCAAAAGCATGTCAATAAAGCTCTGTGATGAACTCTATGTGAATTCACCTCTCATGGTGGAATGGGGTCATCACCATACCACTGATATTCAAGGGAGCACCATCTTGAATCGATTGAAAAACACTTCCAGCCAAGAAAAAGATCTCTTCACAATGTATTTTCAAAATATCAATGCAACATAATGCTCTCACAACCCTCAATGCCTTCTTAAATAAGGCTCTTTGCCAAAAACTGCCATAGAGGGAGAATCTGACTTCATCACTAAGGCGTCTAAGCTGCCCTTAGGGAAGATCTGATTTTATCCCATTAAAATATTCATTGCCTTCTTCACTAAGGCATCTAAACCGCCCTTGAGAAGATCAAATTTTATCTCATTAAAATATTCATTGCCTTATCCAAGCCGCCATAGGAAGATCTAATTTGGTCTTCAAATATTAAATATTCAATGCCTTCGCTATTAAGGCACTAAACTGCCCTTGAAAAGATCAGATTGATCTTGATTATTAAAATATTTGATGCTTTCTTAAACCGCCCTAAGAGAGAGAATTGACTTCTAGAAGCAAATGAAATATGATTTCATGTGGGTCGACCAACCAAGGAGAATAATAATATTTTAATTGTTTTTCAAACTCCCTTCTTTCTTATAAAATTGCTTTGACTTTGCAAGTGGACCATGAAATAATAATAAAATATAATCTCTAAAAACAACTCACCAAAATTATGAATTTCATGGCCAAATATCATTCCCTCGCCAAGATGACTAGCTCACGGGAATGGTGAATGAGCTAGCTCTCATCTCGAAGATATCATTTCGAGAATGGGGACATTATAGTCCTTCCTTCCCGATATTGCTTGTCCTCAAGCAATCGCAAATTAGGATGCTAAAGTATCTGCTTCCCTTCCCACGTAGCATCCTCCAATGACAAGCCTCTCCATTTGATGAGATATTCTCTGATTACTTTGTTTCTGAATCTACGCTCCCTCATATCAACAATAAACTCAGGATCTAATATCAGAACACCCTCCTCATCAAGGGGTGGAAGGTCTGGAGAAGCAACCACATGCTGCCCTAATGCCCTTTTGAGGCATGACACATAGAAAACATTATGGATTCTACTGCTTGCTGGTAAGTCAAGCTCATATGCTACCTCCCCAACTCTCACAATCCTGTAGGGACCATAAAACCTTGTCTTGAGTTTTCCTGCACCTCTTCTTGTCAATGTACTTTGTCTATAGGGCTGAAGGTGCAAGAAAATCAAGTCATCTACCACAAAAGTCTTCTCCACACGGTGTCTATCAGCATACATTTGCTGATTTTGAGCTTGCTAAATATTATCCTTAAGTACCTTAAGGATGTCCTGAGTATCCTACAATAACCCCTTGGCTTGAGGAGCTCTACTGTCATTAAAGGCCAAGTCCATGAAAGATAGTGCATCATATCCATACAATGCTATGAATGGAGACATGCCAATCAACATATGATAGGTGGTATTATAGCAGTATTCTCCTAAATACAACCACCTAATCCAAGCACGTTGTTGCCTCGCAACATAATTGCGAAGATAACCCTCAACCCATTTATTGACAATCTCTGTTTGCCCATATGTGTGAGGGTGATAATTGGTGCTCGGTGTCAACTCTGTACTAGCTAATCGAAAAAGCTCCTGCCAAACAAATTGAGAAATTTGCTGTCCTGATCACTGATTATGGTCTTAGGAAGACCATGCAAACGAAACACCTCTCGAAAGAACAACTCTACCATTTGTAGATCTGAATAATCAAAAGGTATAGCATAGAAGTGTGCATATTTGGTCAACCTATCAACAACCACAAATATGCAATCTCATCCTTGAACCTTTAGATGACCTGTAATGAAATCCATAGATATACTCCCCCACCTCTACTTTGGAATAGGCAATGGCTATAAAAGTCCTGTTGGGAAAGTATGCTCGGACTTGTTTTGCTGACAAGTCAAACATTCTCTAACATATTGCATGACATCATCTTTGAGACCCTTCCATGAGAATTTCTCTCTGACTTGTCTTTAGGTTTTGAAGAAACCTGGATGCCCTGCCGTAGGTGTATCATGAATGGCTCGTAATATCTGCTGTTTGAGCTTGGACTCAAGTACTAGGAATATCCTATCCTTATAATAGATCACATTGTCCACAACTCGATATCTATCATCTTGGATCCGCCCATCCATAAACTCACATGCAAATGTAGACCTGGAATACTCAACTAAAAGTTGAGACTTCCAATTTGCTGATATCTCACTCAAAGAACAAAGTGAAGTTCTCTTGGAAAGAGCATCGACAACCACATTCTTTTTGCCCTTAACATACTCAATGCTAAAATTGTAGGCCTGTATCTTAGTGACCCACTTTTGTTGCCGTTCATTAAGGTCCTTCTGCCCTAAGAAGTATCTCAAACTGTTGTGGTTAGTCCTAACCACAAATTTGCCACCCACTAAGTACTGTTTGAACTTGGCCAACGCATGCATGATGGCCAACATCGCCTTATTGTAGGTGGAATATAAGCTCTCTGCATCCCCTAGTTTCCTTCTTTCATAAGCAATTGGATGATGGTTTTGTATCAATACGGCTCCTAGGCCCTCTTTTAAAGCATCACACTCTAAAACAAAAGGTTGAGTAAAATCAGGTAGTGCCATCAGGGGAAAAGAGCTCATAACATCCTTAAGCAGATCAAATACTGCCTGTGCCTCATCTGTCCAATTGAATGCCCCCTTCTTGGTAAGATCTGTAAGAGGTGCTGCCAACTGTGAAAACCCCTTTACAAATCTCCTGTAGTAACTGCATAATCCTAAGAAACCTCGCAAATCAGAAACATTCCTTGGAGATGGCCAATCCAATATAGCTCGAAACTTCTCTTGGTGCACCTGAACTCCATTAGCCCCAATCATGTGGCCCAAGTAGAGAATCTCCTGTAGTCCAAACTCACATTTGGACACCTTAGCAAACAATGACTGAGCCTCCATGATGCCAAGTACCTTATCAAGATGTCTGAAGTGTCCCTCCCAAGATTTGCTAAATATCAAGATGTCATCAAAGAAGACCAAAACATACTTACGCAACTGCTTATTATATATGATTCATACAAGACTGGAAAGTAGTAGGCGCGTTAGTGAGTCCAAAGGGCATAACAAGAAACTCATAGTGTCCAAAATTGCCCCTGAATGCTGTCTTGTGAACATCCTCTGCTTGGACACGAATCTGGTGATATCTTGATCTGAGATCAATCTTAGAAAAGTACACGGCCCCGTGTAACTCATCTAGAAGCTCATCAATCCTGGGCATAGGGTACTTGTTTTTTATGGTCTTTTTGTTCAAGGCCCTATAATCAATACACATCCGTAGGGTCCCATCCTTCTTCACTAGAACTATTGAAGAAGCAAAGGGACTAGATGAAGGTCAGATATGTTCCATCTCAAGCAGCTCCTTAATAGTTTTCTCTATCTCCTCCTTCAAGTGCCTGGGATGTCTGTATGATGTCGTTATGACGGGCTTGGAGCCCTCCTCCATCTCTATAACATGCTCAAATCCACGGTCAGGAGGTAACCTAGGTGGTGTGTCACTAAACACAGTACTGCGCCTATCTAGAACCTTTTGAATATCCACATGATGATGTGGCGTGTCACTAGAAGGAGATTTAGATGAAATGAAGCATTGGGCTGACCATGCCATATCTCCATGTTTGAATAGTGTCTCCATCCTAATTGAAATCACTCTAGGCTTCCCATGTGATAAAGCCTTCAACACAATTTTCTTTCCATCCAATATCAACTCCAACTCCATTCTCTGAAAATCCTGAACGTACCTCCCAAGAGATTGAAGCCACTTGATGCCTAGCACCACTTCTATCTCACCCAGACCAAGCATATAGCATTAAATATTTTAAATAATATAATGGTCATCTTAGTCGTCTTTAGTCAGTTTGGTTAGTTTCTATTTTAGTTTGTTGTTTACGATTGTTTCATTTAGAAACATCGTCCTTGTAAAATCTATTTAAGGAGCCTTCGTCTTCTTTGTTTAACATCGAATATTTTAACATGGTATCAGAGTGGGTTATGGGGTTTTATAGGATTTGGCAAATTTTTTAAAAATTTGAAGCCCTCATCCTGGAATTTATTCCAAAAATTTTTCATCGTTTTTTATGAAAAAACGACTGTAAATTCGAGGTGTATTTTTTTTTTCACCCATTTTTGTTTGCAAAGCGCGTCCTTTTTCGGGCGTTTGTTCTAGTGTCGTTTGTTTGTAGAGCTCGTAGGGGTTTTTTGTTTCGTTTCTGTCAGGCTGTTTTAGATCTTTTAGGCCATTTTTGTGGTCGTTTTGTGGCCCTTTTTCAAGCTCGCGTATCTCTATTAGTGGCTTTTTTTCTACATCGTTTTCAACCGCGTTTTCTAAAGATTTGAGGGCGCGATCTTCATCATTTTTTGGCATGTGATATACTCTCTTCTCAGTCGCGTTTTTACCTATTTTCTAGCCGTGTGCGTTTTGGCGCCGATTTTTTGATTGTTCTTGGTTTTTTCAATGACTTTTTTAGACCGCGTTTGGAGGAAGATTCTGGCTCCCAACGGCGTTTGTATACCCTTGCCTGTGGTTTGACGTTTCACGCCTGAGTGAGTTTGATCGCGGGTTTCTGTGTAAATGGGTATTTTTCTGTGAAGTTTTAAGGGCAATTTGTAGAAAGTCGCGATTTAGTTTTGTTCTAGGTTTTTTAATAATTTTGTCCCTGAAATTTTTTTTTTTAGGTTTTATAATTTTTGGCCTTAAAAAATAAAATTATCGAGGTTTTATAATTTTGGCCTTAAAAATAAAATTATTGTGGGTTTTATAATTTTTTGGCCTTAAAAAATTATTGTGGGTTTTTGTGCAATTTTTTGCCTTAAAAATCGTTTTGTAATAGGGTTTATAATTTTTTCTTGAAAAATTAAGGGTTTGCTCCTGTCAAGGTTTCGTAGTTCGGGAGGGCTCTCTGGTCTTTGGAATGGTTTTACCTTTTTTCCTTAAAAACAATGATTTTGTATTGGGTTTTGTAATTCGCAGAGATGCGTGGGATTCATTTGAGGGTTTTTACCGTTTTTTCCAAAAAAAAACGATGCTTTGTAAATTGTAACCTTCAATTTCAGGGTTTTGCAATTTTGTCCTCAAAAATAATGGTTTCTTGCAGTTTTTTTTGGGGCGTTGTGCTCATCTGCAAAAGTTTGAAGGATTTGCCAGTTTTTCCTCAAAATCGTGGTAGTTATTTTTCGGTGTCTCTATTCCAAGGAGGGACAACTTTGTTACCCAACATCAGGTTGGATGTTTTGTGATCCTTTTGGTTATTTCGGAAGTTTTGCAGTTTCTGGGAGGGTTGGTGGTAGACTCATCTCAAGTGGCAGAGTCAGTGGCAGGCTCTTGTCTTTTGTGCAGAATGTCTTTGTTTTGTGGGTAGTTAGAACCATAGTTGGAAAACTCGGCATTTTCAAGTACTCGGCAAGCCCGAAAAACTCGGCTCGGCAAAAACTCGGCAAAAACTCGGAAAAAACTCGGCAAAAAACTCGGGAACTTAAAAAATTGCTTAAACTTCACTAAAAACTCATTTTTTTTGCAAAATTCAAAGATAAGATGCATCCAATGAGTCAATAAATGAGTACATATAAGAAACAAGCTATATTTGATTGATTTGAAAGAAATTGGATACAAAATGGCATCCTCATGTGGAATGCTCAATGTGCTGATATGATAATAGTCTGAAACAAAATGAAATAGCAATTTGTTTTTGTAAAACTGAAAGTAAATACTACATATGTCATAAACATTAATATATTTCAGTTTTTACAAATTCACATGAATCACATCTTCCTCTTCCCATGTCTAGATCTCAATATGGGACCGGAAGAGGGTGTCCGTGTAATCATAGGACTCCGCTCCTGCTGTGCCTGTGGCTTCTCAACCTCCATCCTAGATGTAGATCCTCCTGCAGCTGTTGGTGGTGGCACTGGCAATGACTCCTCCTCAGGATCATCCTCAAGGTCATCCAATGAGAATGTAAATCCACCCTCCTCCATTGCCTGTCGCTCTAAATCATAAATCTCATCCTCGGTAAACAATGGAGGCTGCTCCCCTCGCCCTGTCCAATCACTGTATGGATCTATCTCCTCCAAATCAATTGGATCATCATATGATATCTCCTCTACCTTTTTTATGCGCAATCGAAGATTATATTGCACATAGACAAGGTCATTGAGGCGTTTTTGAGCGAGTTTGTTCCTCTTCTTTGTGTGGATGGCCTCAAACAAACTCCAATTGCGCTCACAATTGGATGAACTACAAGGCTGGCTCAAAACACGGAGGGCAAAGTTTTGAAGATGTGGGGTTTTTCCACCCCAATGTGTCCACCAAACATCTACAAAAAAAAGAAGAAAGAGTTAGAAAATTGTAACTTGTAACTTGTAACTATCAAATTTTCATTTTTGTAACTTGTAAATTTCAAATTTTATACCTGGTGGCAGCCTAGATACTGCTCTCTTTGCCAAGTCTGAAGAGAAGAGTACACCCCTTTTTTCCCTGTAACTTTGCAATTCATTAACAATGCAGTCTGCCTCATCAGGCGTGGATGTCATCCGCTGAATGCAAGTAGTGAGGCCCTCCATAACCTCTCCAGTAGGATCTTTATAGGTGCCTGAATGGATGAAACGGGGGTTCAAGAAGTACCCTGTTGCATGGATAGGTTGGTGGAGTTGATTGTTCCACCTCCTGTCAATAATCTCCCAAATGGGATCAAACTTGAGGCTGTCCCCCTTATAATAATTTCTAATAGCCTCCTTGGCCCTATCCATGGCCTCATAAAGATAACCCATTGGGGTTTGATCCCCATCCACCAAACGGAGCACTCTAACCAAGGGCTCTGACACCTACAATATAAATTTAAAAATGCAAAAAACTATTAGAGTTACAATTTAGTAATTTACAAATTTACAATGAAGGACATTAACTTTAAGAAAATGTTCAATTTGAATTTAGATTCAAACTCAAAGTTTTGAAGTTACCTTCACAATCTCTGTTGCTTTTTGTGCAAAGAGGGGCTCGAAGACAATGCTTGCAACTCTTTCTCCTTCCGGCTTCTTTGAATAAGGTGAGTCTATCCATGCTTGACTCACAAACATTTGTTTCAAAGCCGTCAATGCGCCAAGAATGCTTTGCAACGTTAAGAAAACCGTTGCAAACCTTGTCACACCAGGTCTCACCAAGTCTCTCCCATTGGTGTGCTCCCTCATCAAGCTCAGAACCCAAGGGTGATTGTAGATGTATTTAGTGATCCTTCTTCCATCCTCTACAATCGGTGTGACCCAATGTAATTTTCCTATGTCCTCCAAAAGAAGGTCAAGGACATGGGCAGCACATGGTGTCCAAAAAATTGTCTGGTGTCTATCTTGGAGGATTCTTCCTGCTGCCACATATGCCGCTGCATTGTCAGTTATGATTTGCACGACATTTTTAAGCCCAACCTCCATGCACACTTGCTCCAACATTCTAGCCAAATTTTCTGCATTTTTTACTATGTTGGAGGCATCTACGGATTTCAAGAACACCACCTCATTTTTGCAAGAAACCAAAAAATTTATGATGGTACGGTTTTTTCCATCCGTCCACCCATCAGAAAGAATAGTGCAGCCATATTGTTGCCATTCTTCTTTTTGTTCTTGTATCACTGCCTTTGCTCTTTCAGTAGCATTAGAAAGCAACCTACAAGTACAAAGTGAAATTAAGTACACAATTTTAATTTGTAAACAAAAAAATAACTTAAATTAATCATAAATTAAACTTAAGAAACATAAAATTAAATTAAAGAACATAAACTAATTTCTAACCTTCCACTCAATTCTTTGCGCGAAGGCGCCTTGTAGCCTTTCCCTGCAACTGTCAATGCGGTCACCAAATTGTCCCAATAAGGTGAGCTTGCCACATTGAAAGGGATGTTGTTGAAGTACCAAAAATCGGCACAAGCAACATCTGCATGCTCACGCACCTCCTTATTCCACCCAGTTGCCTCTAAAGAAGGTTGTGCACCAGGTGTGTTTCTAGGCACAAAAAAATCACCAATGTGTGAACCTGTGGCTCTAGGTGTCTGTGTTGATCCTGCCACTGGTACTCTAGTAGAGGAAG
Organism: Sequoiadendron giganteum; assembly: GCA_007115665.2. NCBI lineage: Eukaryota > Viridiplantae > Streptophyta > Pinopsida > Cupressales > Cupressaceae > Sequoiadendron > Sequoiadendron giganteum. The sequence continues at coordinate 513,432,984 of CM021102.1, forward strand.
ATGAAGGCATGGTGGTGGTGGTGGGTTGCCTTCGCACACGTGGACCACGAAGAGAGCCCGCTATGTTGGCTACTACATCATCATCATCTGACAGTGAGTGAAGGTTGTCTGCACTTGCAACACCTTGAGAAGAAGCTATGGCAGCTTGCATTGCTGCTTTTGCCTTCGCTTTTTGCATCTTTTTTTCTTCTGCAGCGGAAAGTATTGCATTCATTTGTCTTTTGATTTCCTCATTGGTGTTTATGCAAGCCTTAGCATCACGTCTAGGGATGCCTGCAAGGTGGTATTTGAGGCGATTGATGCCTCCACGGTAAATTTCTTTACATCTAATGCAATACACTGATCCAGGTTCTGGTCCTTCATATGCATATCTCCAAGCGGGATCTCTAGCTCCTTTTGGACGAGTGCCTACATATTCCCCACTCCCAGGCACAGATGGGGCTGAGGTAGGGGTAGAAGCGGATTCAGAAGCCATGATCAATTAACCTGTTACCTACACAGTACACACACAAAGTGAAATCACAACTTGTTAGTTTTTTGATAGAAATTTTAAAAACAAGCTAAATTAGATTAAATCAAAATTGAAAATTTCAAAATAGATTCTAAACTAATCTAAGATTCTAAATAGTAAACTAATTTAAGATTCTAAAGTCTAAACTCTAAACATTTTCAATTTTTCATCAAAAAAATGGATTAAAAAAAGAAAATAATAAACTAGGGTTACAAAAAAATGTAAAAATCAGAAAACTACTTTAAATTAGTAACAAATTAAGCTAATATATAAATTTAAACATGTTTTCAACAAACAAGAAGAATCAAAATTACAAAAAATAACTAGAATTTGAAGAAAATTTGAAAAAAATGAAAAAAACTGCAAAATATATTAAAAAATCATAAAAAAGTGTCACAAATTCTTGTTTTGTTGAATCTAAATCTTCTTTTAAACATATAAATGTATTTGAATTTGTTTTATAGTTCATTCATGATGTTTTTTAAACATACAATCAACAAAAAAGAAGAAAAAATGAAAAAAAAAGAAAGAACAAGAAAAATTAGAAAACCTACCTGGAAATCCAATTTGCCTTCGAAATCTGATGAAAATCCCCTTCGAATCTCGTCCCCTCGATGCCAAATCACAGATAAATAGTGCAAAATGCTTTGGGCAAGTTTTTTCCTCTGCTAAAAGTGAAAACAAGTGAAAAAATGAAATGACAATGACATTTTGGCCGGCCGCGGACATAAGACACAGGCCGCGCGGGTTTTTTTTAAAAACTCGCCGAGTTTTTGCAAAAACTCGCGAGTTTTTCCGGCGAGTTTTTGCAAAAAGTACGGACTGTACCTTCTGCGAGTAAAACTCGTAAAAACTCGTTTCTGAAAAAAACTCGCGAGTTTTTGAAAAACTCGAAGTTTTAGCGAGCCAACTATGGTTAGAACGATGACCATTAAGGGAGGGTATTAAATATATTAAATAATATAATGGTCATCTTAGTCGTCTTTAGTTAGTTTAGTTAGTTTCTATTTTAGTCTACTGTTTACGATTGTTTCATTTAGAAACATCATCCTTGTAAAATCTATTTTAGGAGCCTTCGTCTTCTTTGTTTAACATCAAATATTTTAACATATAGAAGTCATCTATCAATGTGTAATCTCCCATCTGTATGCTTAGTTGTGAAACTTTCCTGGAACAACTCATGCCAAACCCATCGGCCACTGTCACCTGAAATCCTGGAAATTCTTCAGCATGAAGACCTCTCCTTGCCACCAACCCTTCATCCTTGAAGTTATGCGTGGCTCCACTATCAACCAAACAGACAACACGTTGTCCATTTAGGACTCCCTTCATACGAAAGGAATGGTATCGTGGAACTCCTGAAAGTGAAGCAATAGTAACTTGTTAAGGTTCATAATGCTCCTTAGGTTCAATATGAGGCTGATCCTCATGCTCCTCACTCTCTGAGTCTGTATTTGAGATCTCTTCATCATTAGATACGACCTCAATAAGATGTGCTTTGCCTTTCCCAAGGTACCTATGGCCAGGTTCCCACGTTTGCTTGCAAGTGAAGCATAGCTTCTTCCTGTCCTCGTTGATTGTTGAAGAAGGTGTAACCTTGGGCTTATTAAATGATTTCTGATTTGTTTTGAAATTCTTGAAATTCTTCTTAGTAGGCTGCAAGGAAGTAGATGTAGTCTCAAGGTCTAAGGCAAGCTGAATAGCATCATGTAAGGTGTTAGGTTTGAGTGCCTTAACTATGCCTTTCATCCTATTGTTCAGACCCTCAATAAACAACATGACTACCCTTCTCTCAGACATATCAGGAACCATAACAGCAATATTCTGGAATTCTTCTATGTATGTCTCCAAATGTCCACTCTGCTTAAGTTGTGCCAGCTCCCTATAATACACTTCCACATCCTTCATGTCAAACCGTGCTATCAACCTCCTGCTGAACTCATCATAGGAATGGATGAATCCATGGTTTTGAGTAACCAAACCATGATGCCACCAATCATAAGCAGTACCTTCTAAGTACATGGTTGCAAATTTGATTGCCTCATCCTCTGCCATAGGCCATAGAGTTAGAAAGGTATCTAGCTTGTGAATCCACGCTCTTGCCATGATCGTCCCTTTACCATCAAATGTTGGGAGAGTGAGTTTACTTGTAGCATGTCTTAGATCCTTGTTTTGATTCCTTGGCCTTCTATTTGGCCTTGCTCTTCTGTGCTCCCCCTTTTGGCTCATGTAACAGTCAAAGGTCAAATGATCCTTTACTTGTGGAGGTAACAGATCCCATTCATCATGCATTGACATGACACTATCTGTGAATGGTGCATCTTCATTTTCTTCAGCATTCTATTCTTCTGGTTCATTTCTCAAAAAAGTAGGTTGCAAAGGTCTATCATTGGTGTGAGTGGGTGCTCCTTGTGCCCTTGGAGTCTCAACAACACTACCATTATCTTCAAGCTTGTGATCTGGTCTTCTAGGAGTACTCATATGTTGTATAGCTGCTGTAAGTTGCTGCAAAACATCAGCTACATGCTGCTGTCCTGCTACCATACCCCTCATGATATCCCTTGCTTCTCTTTCTTCATTATTGGCACCATGTCCTGATGGATTGCCACTTTTTCTATCACTCATTGTTGTGTATCTACAAGGGGATTTGCTTGCTGTTCGGCTCTTCTGCGTGTATAATACCTATGTGGTCCAATCTCTTGTGGCTGCATAGGATAACCTTAACCCTCCAGGCTGGTAGGATTAGGGCTCTGATACCACTGTAAGAAGCCTACCTTATCACAACCAAATTTTTCTCCTTGCTGGCTTAATATTTAGATGCAAATAAAAAGATTCATGAAACAAAATACCAAATGATGAAGTTGAAAGCAAATCAATCAACATATGAGAGTGACATACTCTAGAAACGATGATGGCTTCTTATTGAATCAATAATCTGATTACAAATAGAGGATAGCTTGCAGCTTACAATTAGATAATCAGATTTAGAAAATCAGTATTCATATAATATGCAAAATAGCCAAAATATATATCAAACCCTAGCCAAGAGATTGAAGAATGAAACCCTAGGTAGTCTTGATGAACTACCCTTTGATCCTTGACTGAAATAAGGTTGTAGCGGCACTGTAGGTGGTCTGATATGACAGATAACACTTTGTAGCAGCTGGTATGCAATCTGTATTTGACTGTAGATGGCCCAAAAAAGCTGAAACTCTTCAAATTTTGCAAAAAAAACTCAAAATATGGAATTGCCTTGCTCAGAAGGGTAGTGAATTAACCCAGCTTGCCTCCAATGCTTGTACAAGGTTGAAATATGATTGATGTCAAATCTGAAACTTGATTTCCAGCAACCTGAGATAATCTGATGTGGATTTCTAGCCAACCCACAATGCAAATTCCACAAAATTGAAGCCCCAATATGCAAAAAGAGGCGATTTGTTCTTTGAAGTCAAAATACGATTCAATCTTCTTGGACCTGCAACAAAATCAGTCTTCAAACCCTTATCTTCAAGGTCCTAACTCCTCAAAAGCATGTCAATGAAGCTGTGTGATGAATTCTATGTGAATTCACCTCTCATGGTGGAATGGGGTCATTACCATACCACTGATATTCAAGGAAGCACCACATTGAATCGACTGAAAAACACTTCCAGCCAAGAAAAAGATCTCTTCACAATGTATTTTCAAAATATCAATGCACCATAATGCTCTCACAACCCTCAATGCTTTCTTAAATAAGGCTCCTTGCCCAAAACTGCCATAGAGGGTGAAATGTGCCAACCAATTTTTTCTTGAATTGTCACAACACAAACCAGCACTACGCCAATTGATTAGTGTTAGCTTCAAAAAGAGAATCAACTGAAATGCACTCAACGCCAAGAATGTGCACACAAGACCCGATGTGGGTGAGGTGTTAACATATGGCGGAAGAAACTGAATTATAATTGAAAGTAAATTACAAATGAATGCAAAGAGGCGGTGAACCAGCCATGGGAGATTTCCACGCTACCACTTAATTAGTGGGTAGAAAAAACATTACAATTCAAAACTAATTCATCCGCTGTGGCAAGCATCCAGTCAATAGTGGGAATTCGCCACTTTTCAGTGGGTGATAAATGAGAGATTAGTTTGTTCTTTCCTCCACACTGGCGGTAAACCGACCAGGGGTTACAATGTGTGAAATTAAACACAAGAAATGCAGCGAATTAGATGATTGGAACAGTATTATTGTTTACAGCCTTACAATGATAAATAACTGCAAATTACAAGTGCTTTTACAATCAATAACAAAGCCTAATGAAGGAAGATAATATCTCAACTCCAAATCTTTTCAACTACTGACCAACAAACCAAAAATCTGATCTACTGACGGATCTGATATAAAACCAGCAAATTGAGATTTCTTACCAGCAATAAGCCATCAATAAATTGTTCATATCTTCACCCCAAAAGCTCCTGTCTTATCCAAATGGAATGCACATAAACTAGTAGCATAGATTCCCATGAAATATTGCATAGCTTGAAAAAAACTAAGTCTGATATAAAATGCCAATAATTTAAAATGCAGACCAACATCAATACATCACATTAGAAATACTTATTTCTCTCTCAAAACTCCAAAGTTGCACTCCAAACTGAAAGTGAACACATGCTAGAGGCAACCAGCTCACTTGAGTTATACAATGCAAAACAAACAAGAAATTGAAAGCACCTCCTCCAATGACCAGCAAGATAAATGGTATGGTCCTAAAGGAAGGGCGACCTCTCTAGGAAATTGAGGACTCCAAATCAAATTCTGAAATTCTGCAATTAGGGGTGCCACTAGCATAAAAATCAATGGAACCAATACCCATAAGCAGATTAAAATCGTACAAAAAACTGTATATAAAAATCTCCTTTAGCCATGATAAGAGCAAGAAACACAAAACTAATAAAAAATACCGAAATCTCCAACATTGATGCTCAATATGCACTTCTGAATGAAGCACACTCTCAATCCACCATCTAGGGAACCATAGTTTTAGGCCCGAAGAATGGAGTAGAATTGCTAAGTTTCCCTTTAGCCGGATTCCGAATTCAATCCAGCTGCATTTCGATGTAATTTTCCAAAGATGAGAAATGAGAGAGCAAAGGCCTTCTTTTATAGAACTGAAGATGACAATGGGCTTTCCATCTTCCTCCAAAAGGGACGCCCATTTTACTTTTGCAATAATTGAATTTTTAAAACTAATTCACCTTTTTTCTCTTCATTTTGGCGTCCAAGTTTCCTTAGGGAAATATTAAACATTTAAATGTTTAATTTGTTTAATTCCTTCATGAGGCGTCCTCCCTTAATGGCCCCCTTTTAAAACAATATTAAGTCATTAATCTAGGCCATGAGGCCTAAAATGAATTTTAAAACATTAATGACTTAAAATAAATCATTTCACCAAAATAAGTGTCAAAATGTTGAAAGCCAATTATGCTCCAAACTGCACTGCCCAAAATGGAAACTGAGCTGACTGCTAATGCTACTGCCCAAGATGGCACTGCTGGAAATAGAACTTGCTAAAAATAGTAAATTTTGAAAAGTTGCCCAATGCCTTTGCATGTCGTACCACTACGAAGCTTTCAAAAAATCCAAAAAGAATCCGCAATCCAAATCTTGAAACTCCAATGTACTGGTTAAAAATAGCAAGTTTTGGGAAAGGTTGCTAGATGGAGATGCATGTCACACCATTCCGAAGCTCTCCAAAAACCTAGAAAACTCCACCAGACATGCATCAGAAACTCATACATGCAAACCTTCAAAATTGCTCAAGAACTCCTATAAAATAGGAAACCCTAATTTTACCTCTGACAAGCCTACAACCTACGGGCTTCCGGAAATAGGCTATCAGTCACCGAAGGGTGTATAGCTAAAATGGGGACATTATAGAGGGAGAACCTGACTTCATCACTAAGGAATCTAAGCCGCCCTTAGGGAAGATCTGACTTTATCCCATTAAAATATTCATTGCCTTCTTCACTAAGGCATCTAGACCGCCCTTGAGAAGAGATTTTATCTCATTAAAATATTCATTGCCTTATCCAAGCCGCCATAGGAAGATCTGATTTGGTCTTCAAATATTAAAATATTCAATGCCTTCCCTATTAAGGCACTAAACCACCCTTGAAAAGATCAGATTGATCTTGATTATTAAAATATTTGATGCTTCCTTAAACCGCCCTAAGAGAGAGAATTGACTTCTAGAAGCAAATCAAATCTGATTTCATGTGGGTCGACCAACCAAGGAGAATAATAATATTTTAACTGTTTTTTAAACTCCCTCCCTTCTTTCTTATAAAATTGCTTTGACTTTGCAAGTGGACCATGAAATAATAATAAAATATAATCTCTAAAAACAACTCACCAAAATTATGAATTTCATGGCCAAATATCATTTCCTCACCAGGATGACTAGCTCATGGGAATGGTGAATGAGCTAGCTCTCATCTCCAAGATATCATTTCGAGAATGGGGACATTACAATCAACACAAAACTCCATTGAAGCCCAAGTGAACCTTCGTCATGAAGTCCTCCATTGAAGAGCTAGGTTTTTGTCTAATTTCTCTACTATTCACAAGGGTTTTTGTCCTTGGAATGGCTACAATAATTGTTGATGAGGAAAGAAGAATAATCCACGATGATATCAAAACCTCCAAATGAACCTTGTATATATAGCAATCAATCCTTATTACTCCAACTTTGCTGACCCAATTTGGGCCCCACTTTTCACCTTTTAAATTTTGCTTTTATTTTATTTTAATTTCTCAACTTGGGCGCCAAACTTGTAATTGAAAATTATTATATATTTTTATATATTTTTAATTATTATTTTCACTTTATAGTTACCCCAAAGGGGTCGCCCAACCCTAATAAAATTTATAAAAATACTTGGTGCCAAAAATCAAATTTAGATATTATTTTATTCCTTCCCCTTGTGCGCCAAAATTCCAAATAATATTACTTTATTATTTTATTCCTTCCCATGTTCGCCAAAAGGGGCATTACGATATACACTCTAGGAATGCACAATTTAGAATGACAAGTGTCCTAGAGGGATTGAGATAGCCATAGCGATTTGTGGACTAACTCAACATCTAGGAGTGAAGGTGTCAAGTGAACTCATCTTGATGGAGAGGTCGCATCTAACTATTGTCAATCAAGGAGATGAATAAGGTAGAGGTGACAAAGGATCCCATCAATCAATTATATGACATGCTTTTATTTTCTAATTTAGCTAAGTAAATAAGTAAAATTATTGAAGTAAACTTAATATAAGTTGCAATTATATAGTTACACCAACATTCAACTTTGCTTGGCTATTGACGAGTTTCAACACATGATGGTTTGTGTACAATAAACAATCTCTATGCAACAAATAGTTCCTCCACTTGTGCAAACTTGCACAACGGTGTAGAAATCTTGGCCATAGATCGGATGTTTATTCTTAGTGTCATTTAGTTTCTCACTAAAATATGTGATAGGCTTACCCTCCTCGATTAACACCACATTGATTGTGCTTTTGCTAGCATCACAATTCACCCAAAAAACCTTTCCAAAATCAGGGTGCACCAACACAAACATCTCTATTACTTTTGTTGGCGTTTCAATTCGCACCTCTGGTATGTGAATTAGGAACAAACAACTATGCACAAATAAAATGCTCTTCGAAGTAGGAGGGCAAGCTCCCTCTTCGCTGATGTTGCTTAAGAAAGTAAATTAAAACTAATTTGCCTATCTTTTTGTTTAGCTAAGAGCACAAGGTTATAAAACTCAAGCGTAGTAGCTGATTTTCTCTTTTAGAAGTTCAACTACGACTAAGCCTACGTTAATGACGTTTCTAACTACTAAAGTAAATGCAAAGCATGAGAGTTAGAAATAAACAAGGAATGATTCTCTGACAAAATACTTAAACAAGTTTTCTCCCAATGCACATCTACTGAAATTTCAATGCAAGCTGAAATAAAGATCATGTAAGCATAACATATAAAACGGAAATCTAAGACATTATATCAGGGCAGCAAAGCAGGCACAAGACTTTATTTTCTCAAATCTCAAGAACAAAAGATTACACTTCTGGGACAACAGGATTGTAAATGTAATCAAATCTTTTATCAAACTAGGAGCCTAAGGATTCTAAGAAAATTCCAAGTGTAAGAATTCTATTCAAGATTCTAAGTCAGATTTAATTTCTCTTATTTGAATGTGCTGATTGCAGAACATTTATAAATTTTGATGTTTGCATATCAATGAAGGAACCACCTTATATATGATGGAGACACGCCTCTACAAGAGACGCATCTCATGAGAGACGTCCGCTCATGGGACGTGTCCCTTGGGTGCGCGGGCTCCTAAACAGAACCGAAATCATTCGGTTAACACACATAAACTAATATGCATGACAACAATATATATATATTATGAGTTCCAATTTTATTCAATGCAGAGTTTGAACATCATTTATTATTTCGAATCTTATACATGCTTATAAATTCGAATTCCTTATTTTCCAGAAATATTTATTTAAAGAATAATTTCGATCACATATAAATGATGATGATGCAATCAACAATCATCATTTATATTTGACTGAAGCTACCTTTCATCAACACTCCCTCTTAGCTAGCGAAGATATTTCAAATCAAATAAGAGGAGATATCACCTTCACACGTGATATCGAAGATATGATATGTTTTCTCAATATTGTCAAGTCACATGACATTCTTCATAACACATCTTCATTATGGTATGTGCACTGACATCAAGTCACATGATGTCTACCATAATTCATGGCATATCCACGGATATATGATTATCCACCATGATTATCTCTTAAGGATCACAATGATCTTCAATTGACATCAAGTCCCATGATATCCATCAAAGTGTCCAAGAGATATTATCATGACATGTCCACAGATATCAAGTCACATGATATCTATCATGATAGTTCAACTTATCATCGTAGAGTCGTCACTTTACAATGTCATATACAAGTGTTCATTATTAGAAAGATCGTCACCTTTCAATAATGTACACAGGGGGAGTAGGCCCATAAGGTCATGGAGTCACACACATGACAAAAGAGTTTACACATTAAACATCTTTATATATTATTTCAACTTATAAAGAATTTGAATTTCAAACATAATATCAAATTATATTTCAACCATACCAAGTTTCTTCCTGAAGTGCTCTACCTTGATTCGGGAGAGAGGTTTGGTGAGAATGTCTGCTGTTTGATCATTTGTACTAACATACTCCAACTGCATCACTTTCCTTTCTACCATGTCTCTTACATAATGATAGGGGATCTCAATGTGCTTAGATCTATCATGGAAGACAGGATTTACAGAGAGTTTGATGCAACTCTGATTATCACAATGAATAATTATAGGATTCAAGGGCTCACCAAAGAGTCCCACAAGCAATTTACAAAGCCAAACTGCTTCTCTTGCCCCCATAGAGGCTGCAATGTATTCAACTTCTGTCTAGCTTTGTGCTATTGAAGACTGTTTTCTGCAAATCCAGGAGATCATAACCGATCCTAAACTGAAGCAACATCTTGATGTGCTTTTCCGATCGGTTACACTTCCAGCCCAATCTGAATCAGAGTATCTATGTAGATCTAGTTGGTCATTTATGTAAAGAAGACCATATCCAATAGTGCCTTGAAGATATCTCAATATATGTTTCACAACCATAAGGTGAATTTCCTTTGGCTCACACATGAACTAGCTGAGAGCATTCACTGCATAGCAAATATCAGGTCTGGTGTTAACCAGGTACATCAAGGATCCAATCATTTGTCTATATAGGGTTGGATCTGCACACTTGGATTCTGCTGCTGCTTCTTTCAGTTTGTGAAGGTTGGTTTCCATAGGTGTAGACATGGGTCTACAGTCCAGCATTCCAAATCTCTTCAGAATATCAATAGTATACTTTCCTTGGTTTAGTATAATGCCCTCTGATTTCTGCCATACTTCCAAACCTAGGAAGTAGCGTAGAATGCCCAAGTCTTTCATGTCAAATTCGGAAGTTAGATCCTTCTTTCCTTGAGCAATAAGGTGATCTTCTCCTGTTATCAGCAGGTCATCAACATATAAAATAATTATTAACCTATCACCTTTGATTACCTTAAAGTAGAGATTTGGGTCTGCATCATTCTTGGAAAATCCTAGTCCCAAGAGGTAGTTGTCAATTCTTTCATACTAGGCCCTGGGAGCCTCTTTAAGTCCATAGAGAGCTTTCTTTAGTCTGCACACATGTGAGTCAGGTTTATGTATCACAAAACCTTAAAGCTGTTCTAGATATACTTCCTCTTCAATGGTTCCATTTAGGAAGGCAGTTTTCACATCCATTTGATGGATCTTCCAGCCTTTAGCTGCAGCAATGGCTAACACTGCTCTCACGGATGTGTAACGGGCAACAGGTGCAAATGTTTCTTCATAATCAATGCCTTCCTTTTGTGAAAAACCTCTTGCCACAAAACGTGCTTTATGTTTTTCTATATTGCCATTAGCAGCATGCTTGATTTTGAAGAGCCATTTAGAAGAGACAACAGATTTCTCTTTTGGTCTAGGCACTATATCCCATACATCATTCTTTAGAATGGATTGATATTCTTCCGTCATTGTGTCCTTCCATACTTGATGTCTGAAGGCTTCTGTAACACTGATAGGTTCTGAATTTATGATGTTGTTCATTAGAGCAACATAGCTAGAGAACCGTTTGGGTCTTTTACTTTTCCTAAACGTTCCTTTGGGTACTGTATGATTCTCGGCTTCTTTGATCATCTTTCTAGCCCAAAGTGGCCTCTTTCTACCATTGTCATTTGTATTCTCATATGAAGTAGATTGAAGTTCATTTGGCATTTCCTCAAGATACTCCCTCTGAATCTCAGTAGCAGGTTCCATTTCTAGTACTCTAGGGGAATAGGTTTCTATCTCACTAGAACTTCTTGCCCTTTTGAATGCAATGTCTTCTTCAAAGATGACATCTCTGCTCAATTCAGTTTGTTTCTGCCCGTGTACGAATATCCAGTAGGCTTTGGAGGTTTCACTATATCCCACAAATACCCCTTTCATTCCGGAAGGTTCTAGTTTGAATCTCTTCTCTTTGGGCACATGAATATAGATAGGGCAACCAAAATTCCTAAAATGACTAATATCAGGTTTTATGCCGGTAAAAGCTTCTTCAGGAGTTTTGTTATCTAGATGAGAATAAGGACATTTATTTTGAATGTAGACAACAGTTCTAGAGGCTTCTTCCCAAAACAAAGTTTCAATGTTCTGGTCAAGCAACATTGCTTTAGCAACTTCTACAATGGTTCTATTTTTCCTTTCAGCAACCCCATTTTGTTGAGGGTTGTAGGCTACTGTAAACTTCCTCTTAATCCTAGCACTCATGCAGAATTCCTTAAAAATTTCAGAGGTGTATTTTTTCCCATTGTCTGTCCTTAAGATTTTTATTTTCTTCCCAAAAAAGTTTTCAGTAAGGGCTTTGAATTCCTTGGACCTTTTAAGGATTTCTATTGACTCTTTACACTTAAGGAAATAAATCCAGGTTTTCCTAGAGAAGTCATCTATGAATATGACATAGTATAGAAATCCTGCCTTGGAAGGTACAGACACGGGTCCACATAAATCAGAGTGAATCAGTTCTAATACATTTTGAGTTTTACTCAAGCTATTTTGAAAGGATCCTTTTGTATTCTTTCCTAGGGCACAACCTTTACAAGTTCCTTCATGAGATGGTTTTAACTTAGGTAAGCCAGTTACAAGTTTTTCCACAGAAGGTAGGGCATGGAAATGAAGGTGTCCTAATCTTTTATGCCAAATCTCATTTGAATCAAAAGTGTCAAGGATAAGGGCTTGCTTAACCTCAGTGCATAGTTTGTAAAGATACCCTTGTCTTATACCTATGGTTTGGGCCATAGTTTGAAAACTCGGACTCGGTGCGGACTCGGCAGCCCAAAATAGGACTCGGACTCGGGACTCGGCACGGACTTGGCAAAAAACTCGGCACGGAATTGGCAAAAAAATTTGAAAAAAATCATGTTTTAAAGCTGAGAAAGCAGCCTCCAGCTGTAGCAAGAGTCCTGGCACAGGACTCGGGAGTCCAGACACAAGACTCGGGAGTCCGAGCCAAGGACTCGGGAGTTCAAGCCAAGGACTCGGGAGTCCAAGCCAGAGTCTCGGCTCGCGAGTCCGCGCCGAGTCGACTCGGCCAGCTTGCAGACTCCCGAGTCCGCAGAGTCCGCGGCGAGTCCAGCAGAGTCTTCCAACTATGGTTTGGGCTTTCTTGATAGTTGAGTTCTTAGGCCATGCTAGAACTTTCCCATCCATAAAGGTAACTCTATATCCATTGTCTTCAAGGGCAGAGATGGATATTAGATTCCTCTTTATTCCAGGTACAAATAAGACTCCAGTGAGTTGAAGGGAAAGACCAGATTTCAATTTGATGGAGCAAGTTCCAACCCCTTTTATGGGGTGTGCAGACTCATCCCCAATGGTTACTTCTTCATCAGTCTTTTCAGTCATAGTGTCTAAGTGTTCTCTGAACCCTGTGATATGTCTAGAGGAACCACTATCAATTATCTAGTTGTGGCTGTTGGTAGATACTTGACTAGATAAGGCTGAATAGAACACAAAGTTTTCAGATTCATGATCTGAATTTGACTTTCCTACTTTAGCAAAAGATGCTTGTTGTTTTGATCTATCAAGGCACTTCATTGCATAATGGCCATATTGATCACATCTAAAACATTGTACTTGAGAGATGTCTTTCTTCTTGGAAGATCCCTTTCCATTGGAATTTCTCTTTGTTTTAAATGATCCTTTCGTGTAGGAGTTTTTCTTACTCCTTTTATTAGATGTTGTGTTGAGCAGATGAATGTCTTCATCTATGTTCTTTTGTTTATTTTGTTTTGTTGAGAGTCTTGTTTCCTCTTGAAGGCAGTCTGTTCTTAGCGTATCAAACTTGGGGAGTTTAGATCTCGCACTTATTCCTTGAACAAATGACTCCCATGAGTTCGGTAGGCCTCCTAGTGCAATTAGAGTCAGTTCTTTGCTATCAATCTGATATCCAATTGTGGATAATTGATCCCTTAGTTCAATGATCCTCATGAAGTATGCATTAATAGTTTCTCCTTTGTTTATTTGGACATTGTTGATTTGCCTCTTTAATGCAAGAGTCCTACTGGTGTTGTTTATCTCATAGGTGCTCTCAAGGGATTTGAACATTAGATATGCAGTTTCATGTTTTGCTAGAATGGGCACTATATGATCCCTAACCGCATCTTCTAAGATTTTCATGGCCTTTTCATTGTTCTCAATCCATTGAGTTTTCCCAGGATCAGCTTCTGGTTCCCTTTTGTTTTCTCTCACAAGTGAGTCTAACTTATTCTCTTTAAGAATCATCATGATTCTAAATTTCCATGATGTGAAGTTGTTTGCTCCTGCAAGACGATCTTCAAATCTGATCACACTTGACATTATGAAGAATGTGATGTGAATTCGATTTAAAAATACGAATTTTTTCTTAAGCAATCCGATATCTAGATTTGATTTGTATTCACTCAACTTGGCTCTGATACCATGTAAATGTAATCAAATCTTTTATCAAACTGGGAGCCTAAGGATTCTAAGAAAATTCTAAGTGTAAGAATTCTATTCAAGATTCTAAGTCAGATTTAATTTCTCTTATTTTAATGTGCTGATTGCAGAACATTTATAAATTTCGATGTTTGCATATCAATGAAGGAACCACCTTATATATGATGGAGACACGCCTCTACAAGAGAAGCGTCTCATGAGAGGATGTGTCTCCACAAGTGGAGTCCGCTCATGGGACGTGTCCCTTGGGCGCGTGGGCTCCTAAACAGAACCGAAATCATTCGGTTAACACACATAAACTAATATGCATGGCAACAATATATATATTATGAGTTCCGATTTTATTCAATGCAGAGTTTGAACATCATTTATTATTTCAAATCTTATACATGCTTATAAATTCAAATTCCTTATTTCCCAGAAATATTTATTTAAAAAATAATTTCGATCACATATAAATGATGATGATGCAATCAACAATCATCATTTATATCTGACCGGAGCTACCTTTCATCAACAAGGATTGTAGCAAAATAGGCTTACACTTTTGCGATCAACCAGAACACAGTGACACAAGTAACATATAAACTGGAACAATAACTTGCAGCTAGAAGGGACTTGCAAGATTGCCCTAACACTAAGTGAACATGAAACTCAACAACAACTTGCAGGCGAAATAGGCTCAGCAATTTGTTATCACAACGAGTGTTTGAACAATACTGAATAACAATAAGAAGGCACTAGTAGGCTTAGCATTTTGTTATCACAATGACTGTTTGAACAATACTGAATAACAATAAGAAGGTACTAGTAGGCTCAGCGTTTTGTTATCACAAGCATCATTAAAAATAAATGGGCAAGGCTGCCCTTATTTATAACCAAGCAAAGGAATAGGGAACCCTAAAATCTCCTTCCTTTTACAACTAAGACTTTCCAACATGCAAGCTTTATTTCTAAACCTAAAACAAGATAAACTTCTAACAACCTATGAAAGCCTAAAAACAAGGAAAGTGCCAACTATTACAACTTGATATTTTCCCTTCACAAAGAATGGATAAGCCTTGAGATGAAAATACAAAGAAAGCCGGAAAAAAACTGAAAGAAAGCTTCTAGAAGATTGCTGCTTTAAATCTCAATTACATTTGCCAAAAAGCGGGAAATTGTATCTCTATCAGGAGAATCGATACTATCAATAGCAAAATTCCGCTTTTCTAGGATTTCTTCACCATCTACAATTGATCTCAGAAAATCTCCAACCCCATTGGCTACTTTCTCGAACATCGTTGACATCAGGGAAATCTGACTCATCCTTCCGGCAACAGGATCACTGCCATCACTGCCACAAACAACATTCTGAACTTGGCTTGTATTTCATCAAGTCCAATGTAGGAACCATCACCATGACAATACCGACAAGGGATTTCTGCAACAAATTCTCTTTTGAAGTCGAAAACATCAACAACCCTTTGTTTGTATGCAACAAACTCTTCAGATATCCTTTCATATGTTCTCACCTTGAAGAGGTGGCGTTCTTTCCATGCAAGGATTTGTCTTTTGTGTTGTCTTGAAACCATCAAGCAATATGCTGTATCTAAATCTGAATGATGATTTCATGCATAGGCTTCACCTCTGCTATCAACTGCTCAAATTCCTAGATTTCTTGGCATAAATCATGGGCATTATACTTTATGGTATATTTGTGCTAGAATCTCCATGCCTCTGGTGATGGATTCCTCGATCCATTCTTGTGTTTGCTTCCCACATATGACCAACCGCCTCAATTGCTGCTGATCACCTAGTGTCTCTAGAACCTAGGGCAGCAATTGAGTTGCTTGTGAAGTGTCGTGAGCAAGATTTGAAATGTATAACTTGAGTTGCTGGATTTCAGCCTTGAGGGCTGCCTTATCCTCTCCATCTTTAAGCACTCTATCTTGAAGATTCTCTGCTACAACTTTGAACAAACTCACATCTGTATGCCTGATGTTTTTACCAAGATTGGCCTTAACCATTATGAAATCATCCCCCTCCACTTCATCAACATTTCTATCTTTTGGAGGTGTGGCAGTCTCCATAATCATCTCACTATCTAGATTCTTTTCAAAATGAACTTGCTTCTTTGCTTTCTTTTTAGGAACCTCTTGGTAAACGTTGTCGAGTTCATCAAAGTCTAGTTGATATGAAGGCCTCCTTCTCTTCCTTCGTAGGGAGCTCTCAGGCCAAGACGTGGTGTCTCTACTAGCTTCCTTGGGAGGTTCAACTGCAACTTCTTATGTTTCTTCTTCCTCCAAATCAATATGAATCGGAGAAGCCCTTAGTGATGGTGGAGAATTAGGAGTCATGAGCACATCTTTTGCTTGTGGTATTGGCTCTAGTGGTGTGACTTTTGCTACAATTGTTGGCTGCTCTTGTATAATTATACTTGAAAAATCCAACCTTTTCTTTACCTTCCTTGCTGTTCTACTGCCTTTTACACCTACTTGAGGATGACTTACAACCTTCATCTTTGGTTGTGCTCTTAAAGAAGAAGGAAGAGATGATTGTATTCTTGGCGGCTCTGCTACTGGAATAGCTTTCTTCCTCTTGTGACTTAAGAAAAAATTGCTGTTCTTTATGACCCGGTTTGTCCTTTCTTCAACTGAAATGCACTCTTTATTGGACCAATTGACCTGTGGGAGAGGTTGCTGCTCAATTTGATTCTGGGTGTATGTTGGGAGAAGTACATCTCCATCATCATCAGATAATCCTTCAATATCTTTTGATAAGCAGTCTTTCATTTGATAAAGTGTAAGCCTGCTGTTAGTGTGCATCTTTACCAAACTCATCTCTGCAATTAGCTCAAAAATCTTCAAGTGCGGGCACATGTGCATAGTTCTGACCAAGTTGGGATGCATAGACACTATGAGGGTTGTATGATCGTCTCTCGCTGAAAGGCTTGAGACCAAATTTAAACAACTCATCACCCATTAACTTAGCATCTGCTGATGATCTACATCTATAGATTCCCAACTCAAAAGGAAAACTGAAGGCGGGCTTCTTTCGATTCTGCAAGAAAGTGTGAACTTCTTATACTTGCCTTAGGAATTCCATGAAAACCACTTCATCCGAAGGATATCTCGGCAACATGAGTGGAGCACTTGAGAAGTCGTATACTCTGACCTAGGTGAAGGTAGGAAATTGAATGAACCAATCTGCCCACTCCACCATTGCTGCCCTGGCAGTTGATGAAATTCGTACGTGCAACTCATTGTCCAGGTCTCTCACTGTGTACATTAGGAGAGCCTCATTTACTCTTTTGTAATGATGTGTTGACTCTGAGAATTCTAGCTGAGGGTAATAGTTATAGACATGCTGCACATCCAGAGTTCCCATTGTGTTCAATCCTCTGAATTTGCCTTGAAAGGCTACTAGATAGACTAGATATGAAACCATGTGGAACTCATGAATTTTGAAGTACTCAGTTATATGGTGATGAAGATTGTCAATGATCAATGTTGGCCAATCATAGAATTCTGTCTTCTTCATGATATGGGATATGATATAGAACATCCATGGCTGGAATTTTGTAGCATCCGCTTGACCTATGATTCGGTTGAGCAAGGTGATCATTATAGCAACCTCATCCTTGAATTCTCCACGTCCAATTTTCTTTGGCAAGGTTTTATGTTTTTCATTCATCCATTTTTGTGCAACTTTCTTGTTGTATTTCTCCTTATACATTTCCCACAACCTTTGACATTCTTCCATGGAGATGGTTACACTTTCTGACCATGGAGGTATTGAGAAACATTTTTCAATCATGTCTGGTTTGAGACTACAAATCATTCTTCCATCTGCTGTTTGAATCTCTCGTGTAGCTGGAATGTAATGCTTGATACAAGCGATTACGAATTCTAGAATTTGTACTGAAATGGGAATTGATGTTGTCGTAAGTAGCCCGAAATGACCAAGGTGCCTGATTGTAACATTGCCCGCATCTTCCAAAGCACGTAGATTGAACACTGGTTTAATATGGTGCAAGTCAGTCTCAATAGTTTTGATGAAATGATGGTATAGTACTGTCTTGGTCTTGAATTCGATGGGAGTGTACTCCATACTGAAAATCTTGAAGATTGATTGTGAACTTGACTATGTTTGGACAAGTTTTGCACAAACCCTAATTTTACCTTGCTGACTTTTCTTCTTCAAAAAGACAGATTTTTCGAAAAAAAATTGAGATATGGGTTTCTTAGGAAATTTTATTGCAAGAGGACCTAGATTGATCTTTTTCGAAAATTTTGATGCCTGGTTGAAAAAGCAGCAAACCCTAATTTCTAAAAAAATTGACCAAAAAAACTAAGAGTTGGGTTTTGGGCAGAATTAAGTTTGAGAGCGACCCAGTTGATCAGATGTTGAAGATTTTGAAGTTTTCTTTGACATGCATGGGAAAAAGCAGCTGCTGCAATTTATAAAATTTCTTCAAAATTGTCCAGAATCAAGAATTGATATGACCCGCGATATATGGAAAATTTTAGCCTTTTTGTGAAAATTGATGCCCTGAAAGAAAAAAGCATAGAAAAAGAAGCCTCCTTGTGTGCTGATCTGAAAAATATAATGAACTTTGAAAAGTCAGCAAACTTTAGCCTTCAAATCTTTGAAATAGGATTTTTTTTGGTTTTCTCCTCTCTTGCCTTGATCACCTGCAAATAAAGTTATGAAGAATGAATGCACAAGGCAGCCTTAAATAAGTTTTTAGATTGAAAGTTGCTTTCATTCGTAAACTTAGAGCTTTAAACCCTAATTCAAGTGCATCGAACTTAGGCACTTTTTCTGTTCTCCTGAAATTTTGAAATTTTGAAAAATTTGTCTAAGGCATGAGAGTTTGGATGACACCCTTGAGAGAATTTCATTTTTGTGAAATTCAAACTTTTTCTTGACTTTTTAACCCCATTTTGATTTTGATTTCTGGATGCTAGGTTGATGCTACGAACTGGTTGAATGATCCATCGGGAGCCTAAGTGAATCTGACGAAGTTTGTTTGGAGGCAACTTTTGATAAAAACTTCATCTTGGCCTTCAAAATCAAAACCAGTGTTAGTCATTTTTATGTTCAAGTTTCAACACTGTTTTCTTACCTCAAATGATTTCGTGATTCCGGGAGCTAGACTGATCTGATTGATTGACTGTCAGATTTGTTGAATAGCTTGATGAATTCTGAGGAAGGTCTTCTAGAGATGATATCTTTTGAAAACTGATTTTAGGCCCTCAAAAACTTGGGCACTTATTTCCTCCAGGGGCGCCCATGTTTTCAGACGTAGTCTTTTTTTTTGGATTTTCAACTTTTACCTTTGACTTTATCTCTCAGCTTCGTCTTTGATATTATTTGATTGCCTACTTTGATGGATCTGCTGACAGTTGCGTTGAAGAGTTGCTTCAAGTTTGAAGAAGCCATGCTGGAGGCTATGACTGCAAAATCATTCATTTGATACCTCAAAAGCTGGGGCACCTATCTCTCTTTGGGGCGTCCAAGTTTTCATACTTATCCATTTTTTACTCCATTTCCACCTTGAAGCTTGAAACCTCATGTTATGCCTTCTGTTCATTCTGAGTTTGCCGACATCTAACGAATCCGATGACCATGCCAAGATATTCACTGCGAAGCTGGCAGGATTCTAAAGAGATTGAGCATATTTGCAAACCCTAACTACTGAATTTGGTGCTTCAAAAGCCTAGGCGCCTATCTCTCTCTGGGGTGCCTAGAATTCTAGACTTAGAATATTTCTGATGATTTCCATGATTTGCCTTTAGCTTCTCGGTTGGGACTCCTTCGTTCAATCTTCAATTCCAGATGACTGGTTGATCAGATGGCTATGTCGGTGGATCCACTGCAGAGCTGAGAAGATTTTGAACAACATTGTCTGGGAGCTCAAACCCTAATTTCATCATTTGATCTCTTGAAAAGCTGGGCGCCCATGGCTGACAGACTTAGTTTTTATTTTGCAATTTTCAACTTTCTCCTTCGTTCAACGTGCTTGCCTTTGTTTTGACTGTCGAAGATGAAAAATTTCTAAGGCACAAAACTCTGGGTGCCTTTGCTTAGCAAGGGTGCCTGATTTTCCAGACTTAGCCAAAATTTGTAATTTTCATGATTCACCAACTTTCATTCTCCGTTCCTCATCCCTCGATCATTAGTAGAATTTTCTTTTGTTCAGTGCTTGAATGTTTGAATTTGACGCCTGGCAGTTGAATGTCCTCCATTAATGGCCTTGGAGCTCTTGAAAAACCAAAATAGACCCATTAGGGCAAAACTGATCTTTTTGTGATTCTAATTTGGCCAACCTGTTGAGGAAGTATTTTGAGCCAATCAAAATCAGTTTGAACCCTAGAAGCCAAATTTTCCATTTTTAGAAAATTTTACCAACAACCATTTCAAAAGAAACTCATAAAACTAAAAAAAAGTTATATTTTTAGAAACTTTCTAAAAATAGAAATTTTCCTAAAATTTAGGGCCGAAAAACTGAAATATGGGTTTTGTAGACTTGGTCGCTTTGAGCAAACCCAGATCATCAGATTTTGAAAATTTTGAGTTTTTCACCCTCATGCAAGACATGCAAATCCTCAATTTTGACCTTTTTTGACAATTTTAACAAGACTTTGACTCATTTCTTCAAAATGCCTAAGTGTAGCAAAATTTTTAACTTGGGGTACAACAAGTTTCTTCCTGAAGAGCACAAAGCTCTTGGTAGTAGTGACCATCCTTTCAAAACCACCCTTTCTCATACAATGAGTCGGAGGCATGTAAATCCCTTTGAATTTTTTGATGAACTTTCAATAGAAGCTCTCTAGTTCATGAATTTTTTGACTTAAGTTATGCTTCTTGGTTCTAGCCACTCAACAATTGCATGAACCTTTTTTAGGTTCCATCTTCAATCCTTCTTGGATTATGATAAAACCCAAGTCTATTAGCTCTCTATTCATGAATACCAAAATATCATCAAGGTAAACTACAACTAAACTTTTAGAATCTTGTTCCTCAGCCTCATGAATGTGCTTGGTATTACTAATTGTTCATACAATTGTTTTGAATGTTGTTTTCCATTTATTACCTCCTTGTATGTGGATTTGATGATATTGGCCTTTGAAATAATTTTTGAGAAAGAGCATGCACTGCACAAACAATCCATCAGGTCATCCATGTGTGACAATGTAAACCTTTATTAAATAGTGATCTTATTGATCATACAATAGTTTTTACATTCTCCATTCTCTACCCTTCTTGGCACAAGTATTGTAGGCATTGTGCAAGTGCTCACGCATTTGTCAATTAGACTCTTTTGCAATAATCCTTTAACTTATTGGTTCAACTTTGCTGTCATGTTTGGACTCATGTGATGTGATGCCTTTTTTGATAGATTGGATCTTGTAGTAAAACTTGTGTAGTGTGAGATGTTGCGCATTGGTGACAGTCTATTTGGCATCCTTGCGCCAATCACATCCTCTAACTCCTCGAGCAATGCGATAAATTTTGCCTCCTTAGAGTTGTGTGACTCTTCTTCCTTCAGCATGGACTTGACTACTAGTGCTTATCAACCCTACAAGTCCCTTACCTCCTTGAGAAACTCTTTTGTTGATAACATCACTTTGCCCTTTGCACCTCCTCAATGGCCTTCATGGGTAGCAATTCATACTTATTATTTTTTACCATTCTTGCTAATGGTATGAGTGCTCCTTTTGGTGTTATATATGGTACAATTATCACAGTGTTCCATCAGGACACGTTCCCCCCAAAAATCCCCACATTTCTAGGATGGGGATATCCTCGGGATGTGGGGACTTGGAGGGGATGTGCCCTTGTCATCTCACCACCGCAATTCAAGTCTTGGGGATGTTTTTGAGACACCCTCTAGTTTGGGGACTTCGGGATGTCCTAGAGATGTTTAGGAGACTTCGAGGAGTCTCCTAACCATCCCAAGGACTTCTAGGTCTTGCAAAAAATAAGTGATAAAATTGTGAAAATGACATTCATCATGAAGGTTTTGAAGGCCTTAATTTGTGCTTGGTGGAATAGACTAGGGGTGCTGGCCCTCGACCTCGCTGGGGGCTCGAACCCCAGACTCCTGCAAGGGGCATTGCCCCTTGATTCCACTGGGGGCTTTGCCCCCAGACCCCTGCAAGGAGTGCTGCTCCTTGACCCCAAACCTCCACCCACCATTGTTTCATTTGCAATTCTTTTATACTTATTATTGATTTGTCCCAAACCTCTACCCAAATGTTCAATGCAATCATTGCCATGTTTTTAATGTTTATTAGTTTAAACTTTACTTAGTATGCAAGAGTTTCATTTGCAATTCTTATACTTATTCCTTACACATCTTTTTATAACAAATTTATCAAGTACTATATGTATTTATGCCAACCCCTCGTTGCTTTTGCGTTGTCCCCTTGACATCATCAAACTTAGGCCCTTTGTCCCCCTCTCCCCAAAACTTGTCCCCTCACCTCCTCATCAAGAAACTCCGTGGAACTATGAATTATCATATAGCCAAAGTTGACTCGACAATACATGACATGCATCCATGGGAATAACTTCACATCGAATCTCATTTGCATAAATACCAATACAAAAAGACTTAACACTACTTTGACATTGTAAATTGTTTGGCCCTTCTGTAACTAGGAGACCTTGCACGACATGAAGCGCGCAACATTTTGCAACCCCAACTTTTGAACCATATCTGTATATGCTAAGATATTAGTGCTGCCTCTGCTATATTCAACTTGTGACACTTATTGATTGACTTCTACTTAGCATGGAACATACTCTTCCTCAACCATAGTTCATTCTCTTCTTGCATTGGCTTGAGCAATCCTTGTGCAAATAAAAAATTTCTCCTCCTTCAAGAGGTGCACCTTTTGCATTATTGTTTGCATTTTCAACTTGCAACACTTAAATTTTTTGTTGCATGAGTTTGCTTGCAGGTTGCTTTTGAATACTAGAAATCCCTATGAACTTCTTGCCCATGTCTAAATCAAGTTTCATGAATCCCTTAGTTGTGACCTCTCTTTACTTTACCTCCACCTTTTCCAGAGGTTTGCTCACCCTTCACACTTTGCGTGGTACCGTTGGATTTCCTCAACTCCTTTTGTGCATGGGTTTGCTTTTTCCCACCTCCTTGTTTGCTTTTTTCATCCTTGCTTCATGTGCTTTGTTGTCTTTAGTACAACTTTTCTTTTGCGTTGAGCACAAACTAGTAGGCATCTTCTACTAAACACATCTACATCAAACAATTATATCTTTAATTGCAATGGAAAAACCATTCACGTACCTAGTGACCTTGGAACCCTCTTCCACATGATGAACATAGATGCTAAGTCTATAGAACTCTTTTGTGTACTCTTTGATAAATATTTCCTATTGGTGCAAATCTAGAGCTTCTTGAATAGATCCAATTGGTAGTTGGTTGGCATGAACTTTCCTTAGGTTGAGAACCATGTTATCCCATTTCAAGATCTTTCTCTTGTTCCATTGAACATAGTCTTTTTGCAAGTGCTCCCAGCACAAGGCAACATGCCCTTTAAATTTTGTGGTGGCATGTTTCACTTCCTTGGGGTCTTTGATTGAATCAAAATCAAAATACATCTCCATCTCTATAATCCTGTCTGACAATTCTTTTGGATTTAAACTTCTTGAATAAATAGGTAGATTAAAGTGTGGTTTGTTTCTTGTGTGCACCAAAGCTTGTGGAAATCAATCTTTGGTAACTTTCTCCTTGTTTGTGTCCAAGGCTTCTTGTGTTATTTCCTCTTCACACTCACCTTCATTGATATCTTTGCCTATGGCTGCTCCTCATCTTTGTGTAGCCTCTATCAAATTGAGCCTTACTTGCATAGCTCTCATCATATTAGTGAAATCCACTAAGCGTGGTCCTTACATATTTTGTGCACCTTGTCATCCAACTTTATGGTGTGGATTATGCATTTCAATCTTGTTGTTATGGAGCTTACTAATAGCTCACACTTAGGAGTTAAAACCTAAAGCTATGATACCAATTGATGTAGCTTCAATATGAGTTACATGAACAATTGGTAATGGGCACATAAAGTCACAACAAAAGCAGTGGAAGAGTTTAAAAGAATGCGGAAATCTCATTGAATTAGAAAAGCACAACTGTAGTCATATGGACAACATGAATACCCAACAATGGATAAAATACCCAAGCTAAGTATAGACTCTCTGCATTACAATCTACCCAACAATCACCTTGACTTTAACCACTTGGAATGTAGTTTGATACAAATCTATAATAATATGCCAGTTTGCCAATCTCACGCTCTCTAGGATAAGAATGCAAGCAGCGATTTATAGACAATCTCTACTCCAATCTATGCACCAAAAGCAAAACATGCAAAAACAACCCTCTAAGAATAGCTTGCTTTAAAGCAACTAAACTTGCATGCTTTAAAGCAAACTGCACTTGCATGCCCAAACAAACTTGCATTGCAAGCCAACTTCCACAAATTAGTGCATGGGTAAGAACAATAGGTGTGGAGATAGCATGCATGATGAAATGAATGATGATGACACATTGAAGACCAAGTCGCCATTTCTCTAAAATCTGCATTATATTTGTGACAACTTTGGAGTCTACAAAGGATGCATAGAGTAAAACATGATAACATGTTGGACACTAAACTTGCTCGTCATCCAACAAGCTGCACCCAAGAACCAACAACTGCATAGGGTGCACAAAGACAATAGGCTGCATGCAAAAGGTTTCATAGGATGTGCTGGGTTGTGCAAGAAAAAAGGCATGCAACATAAGGCTGCAAAGGTTCCACCAGTTACCTAGAGTCTAGACAACTAAAATATAAATGTGTGTTGTACCCAAACCAATTTTTTTTTGCTTCATCAAGGCATTTTGCTTCAAATGGTCTAAACCTTGTAAAAATGAGGTCAAAACTCAGTTTTTGGGCAAATCAAGTATGGGCTTTTGGTCAGTGTGATGTTAGGAAGATATTGGCAAAATTTGAAAATTTTGAAAATTAGGGTTTTCGGACCCTGTTTTTAGGTCAAAAAACCCTAAAAATAGAAACTTGTTAGAATTGGCTGAAATTAATTTTGATTGGCTTATTTTGCATCACGATCACAGTGGTGAAGTCGGTTTCAGTTAAAAGCTAGTTTAAGCCTAGCGGGTAGTTTTCACTTTTTTAGGAGAAAAGTTAGGACCTCCGAGGTCGTCAATGGCAGTTGGCCAGTACCAGGTATCAAAATCTAAGCCTGAAACTCAAAGAAAAACATTCTATGATTTAAGATGCTGAAAAAGATGCTTCTCGACGGAGGGGATTTTCAAATGGCGAAAAGTGCTAATAATATTCTAAGTCTGGAAACACTCACTTTGTAACGTGGGAGACACTTGAGCAATCAACGTGCAAATTAACTTTACAAAGTCTGTACATGTGAAAATGGTGAAATACAGTCACACACACGCATCAGCAGCAGTAATGCTTCTATGTGGACAACTCAGCAGCCGACATGGTGTTCGCAGAGCGCAAAACGAAGGAAATTATCAAGTCTAGAGAAAATTTGCGCTCCTGTAGCCTAGGGGCGTCCTTCATTTTGAAGGCTTAGATTTTGTTGTTTTGGGTTGCAAATGCATTCAATCTCTTCGGTTTTCTGTTAGCTTTTCGACAAGCTATGGAGCGAGTTCGTCTGAGTTGCAGAACTCCGGCAAACAAAGGTAGAAGTAGAAAGTACGAGGAGATTACACATCATAGAGGCAGTCAAAATTTGCAAATTTGTGCCCCTGTAGCCCAGGGGCGCCCTTGAACTAGACCCCTCAGATGATGGAGTTTGCAGTTTCCATTTCCAGGGAATCTTTGGTGATTCAACTCTGCTCCGCAGTGCACCTGTTCATAAGATCATCAAGCTGAGTGACCATGACAGTGGTTCCAGTGAGCACATAAAACAGAGGATAGCATAAAATGAAATATCAAATTGCTCCTCTGCTAGCTAGGGGTGCCTTGCCTTTAGGTCAGTCAGATGAAGTTTCTTGCAGCTATCGTCTTCACGAGACTTGTGCGGGATCCTCCTAGCTACTCAATGAATCTATCCGTCAGCCTTCGGGATCTGTCAATCTCCCATAGTCGAAGAATTAGTGCAAAATGAGGACAAAGGGATGCCTTGAGAGTCAAACTTTGACTTTTCAGAATCAAAAAAATATTCTAAGGCATCCCAGAAAGAGAGACTTCAGTTAACTTAGCAAAATAATATTAAAATTCAGTTTCCGCATGTCAGTTGTGCAAAGGGCGAATTTCTTCAATATTTTAATATTGGCGCCTATTTTGAGATTCATCGAGTTTCGCATGTTGAGTGGAACTGAATATTTTAATATTTTAATATCTTTGAGACTTCAACTTAGTTTCTCTTGCACAAAGTGGGGTCCAATCAGATCACTTCTTTCTAAATCAGGGTTTCTTCTTGTTGTTGGCGCCATAAACCTAAGATTTTCTCTATTAATTTCAAAATGGCGTCCATTTTTCTCATAACAGGTTGATGTGCAAGCAAATTTTCTCTTGTGCAAGCATTCAAAGGCATCATTTTTCAAATTTCCTTGCAGATACAATCCAGAATAATCAGCAAAATTCAAACATAGGCGAATTTCTACAGAAGCAGAGAAAACAAACAAACAAAAAACTTCTATCTTCTGTCTAAATTTCTTCTATTTCTCGTCTTAGGTATTCTTCGCATGTCAAAGAAAACAACAAAATTTTCAGAAATAGAGCATCTGGGTTCGTGTATTTGAGCATCAACAACAATACCCATGTCTTAGAATATTTCATGAAAATTGCCCCGCTGCCTTTATTCTAGAGCACTGTGCTTTTTTCGGGAATTTTCTTTGCATGTCGGCCTAAAACACATTTTTTCCAAAATCTATCGATCTGGGTTGTCTTAGAATTCAGTTTTGCACAAAACCCATGTTCCAAATTTTCACGGAAAAATTGCCCCTAGTGCCCCTAACTACTAGTTCAAATTTCGACTGAAAACCTTTTGCATGCTGGCTTAAATCTCAATTTTTTCGAATTTCTGACATTGTGAGTCATCTTAGAAATTGATTCTGCACAAAACCCATATCTCAGAATTTTTCGTAAAAATTGTCCTCTGACAGAATATTTTTAGCCTCATCTGGAGTGATTTTTGGTTTTCCGGAGAAGCTGTCAGAACATAGTCGTGTTCACAGTCAACAGGTGAGTTTTTCAGAATGCAATAGACACAACGAATTCAGGAAAGTCGGTCCTAATTCATGATTTCATTGGAACAGTTGACACAAACTTGCATAAGGTGCTTCTGCATGTTGTTTTGGATCCGAAAAAGATAAATTCAACAATACTTCAAAACATCAAAAGGTCCGGGTTGCTCGAGGAAGCTTCTATCCCCATTTCAGTTTAGTGCATAGAATTCGTGATGTCTGGTATCAAGCATTACAATTCTACTGCTCGTGAAATTCAGTCAGCGGATGGACGAGTGATTTGCAGTCTCAAGCCCCAAGACATTGAAAAGTGTTTTGGTATTCCTTCACATCCAAACAGTTGTGTCATTACCATAGAGCTGTGTGAAAAAGCGTTCACTGCTGATAAGGATGTATGTCAAAACAAAATGGCAGAAAGATGGTTGAAAGAAAACAAAGTCAAATTGCCACATAATGTTGTTCGCGGAGAGTTCAGGGATGAGTATGCGATTTTGATCACTCTTCTTAATCGTATCTCCAGTCATTCAGATGCAGATAAGTTCCAGCCTTGGATGTATTATGTCATTGCTCAAATTGTTTCCAGGTGAGAATATTATGAATGGGCTTCTTTGATTAGCGACGTCATTCACAAACAGATTACTAGATTCCTTGTTGCCCATGAGTTTCACATGTGTTCTTATCTTGTATACTTGATTGCATATCAGAATCAAATTAGAGGTTTGAACACCACGTGCGTTCTCAGTGTGCAAAAAGTTTATCAGTACTATGATCAACTTGAGTTCACGAAGTCTGAACGACATTTCAAGCGTGTGCAAGAAGCATTCTTGATGTACACAGTGAGAGACCTAGACCGGGAGTTACATGTTCGTATTTCAGCAGTTGCTCGTGAGGCAATGGTAGAATGGGCGGACTGGTTCATTCAGTTCCCTACATATACTTACATTTGTGTCTACGGTTATACAGGAAATCCAACCATGCTACCATGTTATCCTTTGAATAAGACGGTGTTCATGGAGTTTCTCAGGCAATTGTCTGAAGTCCATTCACGGTTGCATCACAAGTGCAAGCCGACAACCAGTTTTCCTTTGCATATGGGAATCTACCGATGTAAAACAACAGTTGATGCCAAGATTGCAGGTCAGGAGTTAGAGAACCTCAAGCTCAAGTATCTTATCGATGCACATGCATATGACCCTTGGGGTTATTATTGAACGCGTCTTGGAGGTTGCCCTCATCACAAGCCCACTATGGAGGACTATTGGGTCAGTTGTGAGGATGATTTCGAGGTGCGCCGACGCAGTTACAGCAGGTTCAGTCTCTCGCAGATTTCCCTTTACATGTCAGAGGATGTTGAAGGGTTGTTAGATGATGATGGGGATATACACAACCACTTCCAGTTGTTGATTGGTACACCCAAGAATATTCAGCTGTGGAAGAGAGAATAGGTAGAGGTAGAGCTATTTAGAATAGCATACTCTACCTAGAAAGAAAGAAAACAAGGAGGGCAGTCGTGCCAAGCACAAAGCCGCCATTGGTGGAATCTACACTGCCATCCTCGTCAAAGCCTAAACAAAAGAAAAGGAGTAAACCTCCTCAGAGAAACAAAGTGTCTGATAAATCAAAAGGGAAGGCACTTGTTGCAAAAGCACAGGTGGAGGTAGCTACGAATACGGTTCAGAGCGTGCCAGAGCCAGAGGTACAGCCTCCTTTGCCATCGCCGACACCACCACAACTCTCGGTTCCAATTCACATTGATTTGGACTTGGACTCGCCACTGCGTAGCCATACTTCTACACTTTCCGCCTCATCAGGACCTCCTGTGACTAGCACCGATTCATCCAGTGAGATTAGTTGAGACTCATCTTGGCTTGAGAATCAGCTGGGTAGGAAGAGGAGGCGGCCGTCATACATACTTGACCACTCAGACTTTGATCACATCTACTAGGATCCATCTGATAAGAGGATTAAGAAGCAGGTTCATGTGGAGAGGAACGCTGAGAAAGAAATCATTATAGAAACTGCAGTACCTCCACCGGACAATAACTTGGATGAGTTAGAAGTTGAGGACTTTGAAGTTATCAAGGTTAACCTTGGCAGGAGCACACACCAAACAGAGGTTGATTTCTTCGAGTTGCAACTGACGACATAATGGATAGAGTGACAAAAGACGGAGAAGACAAGGCAGCCCTCAAGGCTGAAAACCAACAAGTTCGTCAATACATCTCTAATCTCGTCCATAGGCCTGAGAACGTCACCGCTTCACGCCCACAAATGGTAGAACCACCAGCAGAACAGGGTCAGCTCAATCAGATGGTTGTGTATAGGAAGTGCATGATGGATTAGGAAGGGGAGTTTATCACTAAGGGCCGCTTTGTACTAGCAAAGCTATTTCAATTGAGATATTATGCACGTGAACTCCGTTTGCAAATTCAGGATTCCGAGCGCAGCTTGGCGGTTGACAAACCTAGAGATGATATCTTGATCGCTCACCTGGGGATGACATACGACTCGGTTGCTGATGAAGAAGATAGAGAAGCTATTTTTGATTGGAGAACACAGTTAATCTTCAAGGCAGAGATACAGGAAAAGATAATTTCAGAGTTGGCCAAGAGTAGAGAGCATGTGACTACTGCACTTCATTATGTGAGATCTTTTGTGTCACAAGTTCCTTGCCGATATCAGCGTGAGGGTGGTGAGTATGTTGAGCTTGCAAACATTTAGTCAAAATTGCAAACACTCATCTGTGGTATTTTCAGTGGAGACTCTATTGGCTGTAAGTTAGATCAACTTATAGTCATGTCAGCATTGTTCAATGAGGCAGTCAGAAGAAGAGGTGAACTTCAGAGCCAAATCACAAGTGGTGAGGATATGCTGCGTAGACATCGTGTACTACAAAAGAGTATTAGTGCCCCAAATGGTGATGTAATCAACGACCTCATGGAGGGGTTAGTTGCTCGAGATTAGAGCCAGTGAACTTCAGTTCAAGGCGTCCCACCTTTTCCAAGATAGACATTAGACCTAGGAGTTAAACTCGATGCTTCTTTTCGAGTTAACTTGTTGTTACACATTGCACGCCATGTCTTTCTTGGAAACATCTTTGTATAGTTGGAGTTATTAGTTAGTTTTCATTTCAATAAGGACATGCAAGTTGCACATGTCCATTTTGTTGAGTCTTGTTTCAGTTAACTGATGGTATCTTTCCAGTTAACGGTGTAGTTTATTTTCCTTAGATTTAGGAATAAAGAGCTTGCATGCTCGTGAGACTCTAGTTGACTCAAGGTGATTTTAGGGTTGCCTACACCTTTGATGTCTATAAATAAGAACTTTCAGCTCATTTGTAAATAAATTTTGCACGTGATAGAAATATATGCTGAGCCTACCTTGCTTGTAATATTGTTATTTTGTATCTGTTCATGAGTGATTACTGTATTAATCATAGTTGAAAAACTCGGACTCGGCAATAACTTAGCAGACCCAAAAAATTTAAAAACTCGGGACTTGGCAAAAACTCAGGAAAAAACTCGGCAAATTTATCGAACATTTGAAAATACATAATTTTTTAAAATATTCTTTAAAAACACACATATAAACTGAATTTTTAGAACATATTACTGATTTCATCATATATAAATCAAAATTAGAGTCTAATTCATATCAATCATCAATGTATCAACTGATCATCATATATAAATCAAAATTAGAGTTTAAAACCTTAATACATATCAATCATCTATGTATCATAGACCAAAAAACAAGTTCGACTTCTCAATACATATCAACTTCAAGTTTCAATATCAATAAAAATTATCTATCCTAAATTTCTTCTCCGACTGAAACTCAAAAGCTTTTGTCGCTGTTGTGTGGGTAGTGCTACTGCTGATGTAGATGGTATAGTTGTAGTGTTCTCGATAGGAGCCTCAACAGGTGCGTCGACATGTGCCTCATCCATAGGGATAGGATCAAGCTGTGTGTGTGAAGAAACCTCTGCTGACTGACCAAGCTCGCCTACTTCATCCTCATATGCTGCCACCTCTGCTTCCCATTCAGCTGCCTCTACCTCCCTCTCCATCTCAGCGAACTCATCATCACTTATCCATGGTTCCACATTGACCTCATCAAGCTCAGCAATCCAATTTGAGAATGGATCAATGTCATCAAGGTCAAGTGCTTCATGTGAACTCAGCCCTTGTACCTTCTTCTCATGCAACTGAAGGTTGTACCGAATGTAGACAAGGTCATTCAAGCGCTTTTGAGTCAACCGATTGCGCTTCTTCGTGTGAATGGCCTCAAAGACACTCCAGTTGCGCTCACAACGAGATGCACTACAAGGCTGAGATAAAATACGAATGGCAACCTTTCGAAGATTAGGCGTTGTGGCACCATAATCTTCCCACCACAAATCTGCAAGGATTACAATTGTCATTTATAACTTAGTAAGGATTTAATAAACTTAAACATTAACATAAATAGTAAAACAATATTAAACACATGAATTTGTTACTTGGTTGTAGAGTGTCTCTCCTACGAATGCAATCTTTGGAAGAAAACAATGGCCCTTCGACCTTCTTATAGCTCTGTATCTCATCAAGTATGAGATCTCGAAGCTCATCATTGCTAACCAATCTCTCAATACATGTGTTGAGGCCAACAAGAACCTCTGTATCTTCTTTGAAAGTAGAAGAGAAATAAAACTTGGGGTTCAAAAAGTGGGCAGCAACATGAATATGTTGGTGGAGTTGTCGGTTCCACCTCCGATCTATTATGCGCCATATGGGTTCATATTTGGTCTTGTTTGACCCATATAAATGCTGAATTGCCTCTTTGGCCGTATCCATGGCCTCATATAAATACCCCATGGGGCTTTTATCCCCATCCACCAATCGTAGAACTCTAACCAACGGTTCTGACACCTAAAATATAAAAAAATTAACAAAATCAGCAAGTTGTAATATTAGAAAGCAAAAAACTAAATCATCAATCAAAGTTTGAAAACTTACATTGATGATCTCCTCCATTTGTTTGGGAAATCTATCATCAAAAATGGTCTTCTTGACTTTATTTGCTTCAGGCTTCTTGGAATAAGGACTCTCCAACCATTTTTCACTCACAAACATGTGCTTGAGGTTGGGCAATGTAGCTAAAATACTCTGCAAGGTGAGGAAATTGGTGGCAAAGCATGTGACTCCCGATAGCACGAGATCCTTACCATCAGTGTGCTCTCTCATAAGACTTAGGACCCATGTGTGATTGTAGATGAACTTTGTGATATTCCTTCCATCTTCAACCACATTCTTCACCCAACTTAGTTTCCCTATGTCCTCAAGGAGCAAGTCAAGACAGTGGGCAACTTAAGGGCTCCAAAATAATGTAGGATGCCTCGCCATTAGAAGTTTACCAGCTGCCACATATGCAGCTGCATTGTCGGTCACAATTTGAATTACATTTTGAACTCCTACTTCCATCACCATCTCATCCAACATGTTGCACAAGGTCTCTGCATTTTTTGTTTCATTGGAGGCATCAACTGATTTTAGAAATACCAATTGTCCCCTTGAAGCCACTAGAAAGTTGATGAGTGTCCTATTTCTGCCATCCGTCCACCCATCAGATATAATGGTGCAGCCATTCTTTTCCCAAGTTCTCCTTTGTTCCTCCACTAGTTTGTGTGTGTTTTGGACCTCATTCTGCAATAATGGCCCACTCAACTCATAAGGACTTGGGGCCTTGAACCCCTTACCTGCCACGGTCAATGCAGTGACCAACCCTTCCCAATAAGGACTAGAAGCAACATTGAACGGAATATTGTTGTAGAACCAAAATTTAGCACATGCCAACTTCGCCTCATTTTGCAACTCTCTATTCCAAGAAGTACCTTCCAATGAAGGTTGTGCACTTGGAGTATTACGTGGAACAAAAAAACTAGAACTGAGGCTGCCCACACTTCCAGTTCCCAATCCTCGTATCCGTGGCCCAAGAGAAGAAGAGCCTCCCATAGTCCTTTGTGACCCTGTAGAACTGAAATCTGCATATGGGGCTGCCATCGCCTCTGCTACTCTCTTTTTACTTTCCTTCCTTTGGTCAAATGCTGCAAGGAGTGCTTTGGTCTCCATCTCAACCTCTTTGGGTGCCTTTGTACATGGTGTAACATCTCGACAAGGGATTCGTGCCAGGTGGTATTTCAACCGGTTTATGCCACCAAAATAAGACTCGGTGCAATGGTTGCAAATCACCTCTCCTCGCATTGCACCTGGTGTTCCATGTTTCCAGCAAGGATCTCTTGGTTTGCCACCACTCTTTTTACTTGCAGAAGCCATATTCTTTTAGCAAGATACCTAGCAAAAGAGAGACAAGATAAACATTAAGAGATAAAAAGTGAAGTTAAATGAATCAGCATGCAACAGTTGATTTTGAAACGAAACTAATTGATAATTGAACACAAATTTGCATACAAGTGTGAGCTCTGACGCTTTCAGCATCATTCTACAAGGGATAACTCTTATCATTTTGGTGAGTTTGTATGTTAAAAACTTAATCATGATTTAAATTTCTAATCATTATGCTTAAAATTCAGGTAAACTTGAATGATTATCAAATTCATATTCATATGTTTAAAAATTTTACATGTAATTTTTAATTTTAATAATGTTGTTTTCCTTTCAATAAAAGGAATAAATAATTTGAAAAATATTTATTAAAACTTAAACATATTAAAATTTATACAATATAAGATATTAAAAAATTAAAAAATATTATAAATTTATAACAGAAAAATAAATGAACAAAAATTTACTATAAATTTATACAATATAAAATATTAAAAATTATTCTAAATTTATAATAGAAGAATGAATGAATTAAAATTTATTATTTATTTATAACAAAAAACCAAATGAACTAAAATTTAAACATATTATTA
The DNA here is from genome assembly GCA_007115665.2 of Sequoiadendron giganteum. Classification (NCBI taxonomy): domain Eukaryota; kingdom Viridiplantae; phylum Streptophyta; class Pinopsida; order Cupressales; family Cupressaceae; genus Sequoiadendron; species Sequoiadendron giganteum. The sequence goes on from CM021102.1 coordinate 513,467,275, forward strand.
AAAATTTTAAAATAAATGAATTAAATTTTAAACATATTATTAAAATTAATTTTTTTTATACAATATAATATTATAAAATATTATAAATTATTATAAATTTATAAAAAATAAATAAATGAACTAAAATTTAAACATATTATTATAAATTTAAAAATAAATGAACTAAATTTTAAACATATTATTAAAATATAATTTTTTTATACAATATAATATTAAAAATTATTATAAATTTATTATAAATTTTAAACGTATTAAAATTTCTTATGAATTTCTTTTATTAAAATTTAACATTTTAAAAACTTAAGTTTTAAACTATGAAAAAAAATAAAAAATGGAAATGCCGAATGCGAAAATGAAATTATGAATGGAGGGTTCGCACCTGGAAATGGCTGAAATGAAGAGCAGATCGAATCTCTGCAGGCGTTAAACATAGATTTTTTTTTTGCTGCCGTGATCCTAAACTGCGTCAGATTTTTTTCTAGTCGTCGCTGGTGCTTTTTTTTTGCCCTTGTTTTTGTCTGTGCCGTCGTTTTTACTCAGCCTGGGTCGTGCGAAATGAATGGAGCAAACTGCAAAGTTGCGAACGCTTTTTGTTTAAGGGCAAAAAAATTAGGGTTAGTTCTTTGGCCGCGTTTTCCAGAAAATCTCGCATTTTTTTGTGCGTTTTTTCAGAAAAACGCGCCGCGCCCTTTCAGAAAAACACGGCTGCGAGTTTTCATGCGATTAACTCGCCCAGCCGGTTGGAATGCGATTACTCGCGATTTCTACAAGTTATTGGCGAGTTTTTCATCATTGGTATTAATGAATAGTTGTGCCACTTTGCCTTCATGTTATTACTATGGTGTTTATTCGAATCTTAGTTAAATGGGGTTGCTAGTTTGATCGTTTATTGTATGCGTGTTTCGCCTATGCAATTTGCTGTCCTAGTTGCTTACCTTGTGTTATGTTAATAATAAGCCTATTCAGATGAGCAAATTGCCGTGCCACCTTGCCTTCACGTTGCAAATCTGTACTTAAAGCTTATCATTTGATGTGTGTCAATAAACCTATTCAACCAAGCAAATAGTTGTGCCACCTTGCCTTCACATTGTGAATCTGTACTTAGTTTATCATATATTTGTTTGTTTCTAATAAACTTCTTCCAAGCCAAGCAAATAGTTGTGCCACCTTGCCTTCACGTTGTGAATCTGTACTTGAAGTTTATTGTGTAATCACATTCCTATTCCTTTTCCTCATGCTCTGTTTTCTCGAGGAGATTGGATAGTTTAAAGCTTTTAGTTTTTAGTTGTAGTTATAACCTGCGAAACCAGAGAAAATCCTTAGTTGCAACGTCTTGGTTTTCTTAACCTTGTGCCTCTTCCAGCTGAGTCAAAAAGATAGGATTTAGATATTTACTTTTAGAATGCATATCAGCAAAAGAGGAAGCTTCCCCTCCTAATTTGAAGAGCTGTCATTACGCACTGTGCATAGCTGTCCGTACCAACTCGCACTCCAGAGGTGCTAATTGTTACAGCAACAATGTGCAAGTGCAAATTGGTGTTCGATACCAACCAAACAAATAAATATTTCCGCTCTATGCCTGGGATACTCCTGCACTAATTATGTAGGAATCTATCAATCAATTAGAATCGTTTTAGTTATGTGCTCCCACATTGCAATTATTGGTTACAAGTTTGATAGTTGAAGTAAAATCAATTGAAGTTTCCTCTAGATTGTGCAAACTTAAACACGTAGTTCATGTGTGTACAATTTAGGAAGCAATGTCTTTGTCTAAACAATATTTTCCTAGACTACTTGACCCAAGAGAAAATATTAACTGATTGAAGAAACATTGAGGTAGGAGGAGAAGTTGCTAAAATTAAAGCTGTTAAAATTCCATCTTGGAGCTGTGAGGAAGCTCTCTTGGTACTAGGTTCTGAAAATGAAATCTTTAGGTGTCCTCTCTGCTTAAGAATGAAACATATGGGAAAATTTGAGACAAAAAGGAAAATATGAATAAAGCCGTGAAGTGTCCATCTTGGGGCTGTGAGGAAGCTTTTTTAGGATCAAGAGCTGCTGATATCTGAGGAAGGGAATGGGCAATAATAAGCTTATTGTTTTGCTGAATTATAAATTGTTTTAAGGGAAGAATAATGGGAAGCATGTAGGGGAATGAGAAATCACAAACTTTGATATATGTGAAAGTAGGGAACTAAATGAACCAATCTACCTGCATTGAAATCACTACTCTCGCTTGCTTTGGGATCCTAATATGCTAATGACCATCCAATGTCCTCATAATGTCCTCATAGAATACATCAAAAAGGCACCATTCACCTTGTAATAGTGCTTTAGGGACTCACTATATTCCAATTGTGCATGGTGTTTATAAAATTGAGTTATGTTGCATGTGGATACATTAGACAAATTGGCAAAGAATCTAGTCTTCGCCATAGCATAGACTAGATATGAAATTATCTAAAATTTTGGGGTTTGCTCAAACTTTTACATAGCTACGTATGAATGCATTTGTAATGTCTCCAAATGAACAACTCTAGGAAATGGATGATCTATCAAGAGGTGCAAGCTAAAACAAAAATCAAATGACCAATGTAGATGCCAAACCCTACTGAAATTAATGTTGATCAGCAATATATGATAATTTTACAAACTCTTGTCAATCAAATATGCAACTCCAAACAATAGTATTTGTGTAATGTGTAATGTTCCCCTCGTGAGTTAGCCAGCTGTTGAGTATTAGCCTATCCATCAGGTTTCCGTAGGCTAATCAAATGGTTCAAGGAGCTCCACAATTCTTGGAGTAGTAGAGTTCAACATTATTCCATGTCAAATTTGGTGTTCCAAAGGTGTTTTTGTAAGTCAAGTGGAAGAAACGAAATAAATGCTTAAGTTATTATATATAATAAGTTCACTTAAGTATTTATTTAAATATTTAAAAGTGACTTATTTGTTAATAAGAGGTGGCTAAATAGGAGCAAATTTTTAAAGGTATTATTTAATGCTCTTTTGGAAAATTAATGGGAGACATAAGGAATTGATTAAATATTATTTTATTCTCAAAAAAGGCATTGGAGTTGGGGAAGGGAATAAAATATTATTTTGTGAGTTCATTTGGAGATACGAGAATTATTTTTGGGGAATTGTGCAGAGAAGTACTTCAAGAACTTCCTGAGGACGAAAACCCTCAAGGACAATATTGACTACGGTGGTGAGAGATCTGCCTTGGTTGATGGTTGACCAATTTAGTCAAAATCGATGCTTGTATTTAATGGTTTGATTAGCAGGAAATGATAATGGGTGTATTGCACAAATTTGCAGATTCATGGAGTTGAAGGGAAAAACTTGGGTTTTTGTAATCGGGCATGGAATATTCAAAATGATTAATGATGGCACCAAATGAATAATTTACAGAGCAGAGTAATTAATACTCTACAACCTGGTCACTTGTAATGCTGGAGTTTAGAATGTGGAAATTAATAATTAGTGATGGGTGATTTAATTAATGCTGTTGGGCGAATATTAATGTGTGTTAACTCTTCTAGTGCCGTGAGTATGGTGGCGGTAGGATATTGGCGGGTTTGATTGTGTGAAAATTCAGAACATAGTATTTATGAATATGTTATGAATACTAAAGTTTGGAGAATGGGCATGAGGACAAGTAAGCGCTTGGAATTAATAATTAAAGGGGAGCCGTGTTGATGTTGGGAAGTCACAGGATTAATACTATCGCTAGCAAACAAAAAGAAAGTTACGTGGCGGTTCTTGCACTTGCTAGACGTTACACTATCATTTAGAATGAATAGTGGAAGTTGGTGAATATGGGTTGCACGCCCTTCATAGGTGAGGGCATTTGAAATAGGCACTGAAAATGGAATTCGGGCTGCAGGCCATAATATGTCTCCTCTTTAATATCGTCTGATTCGGGATGAGCAAGTTGATGTCATTTATAGAGGGAAGAAAGGATTGATTTGATATTTTGCGCGGATTGCTTTAAGTCTGGGCAAAGTTGTATGGAGAGCATTATCATAATAGCTATCGGGATGTCACCTTAACTTTAGCGTCCTAAATTTGCTGCTGCTTGCTGGGAAGAAACAATTTATTGGTTTGTCCATAACTCTACTTAGTGTTTGGCTATAGCTGGATGGGAATAAACCTCCAGCATGGCGTCTAAACTGATAGTTGGCACATTTTCATGAGCATTAATGAGGTCCTATCAAATGCTGGTTAAACTCATAGATTGCCAAGCGACCTGCATTTATCATTGGGAATGATAAATGTACAGAAAGGTCAAATAATTCAGGTTAGAAACAACTCTGTCCATGGTATGTGATATTGATGATATTTTCTATGTCAAGTTTATATCTGTCAATTGAGTTGATGAATTGTCTTGGGAAGTAAATTAAAGAAAGGGAAACAAAAAATTAGTGTGCCAAATTTCAGACTTAGATCATCAAATGGGAATATCTGTAGACTGTTCGACAAAATTCTCTTCACCAAAAAATTGAGAGAAAGGAAAAAAATTGTATTTCATTTTGGGGGTGGTCTGTGTAGTGTCCCCATATTAGAGACAAAAAATGCATAGATTAAAATTTTGAGTTTTAAGATTGTTTGATAAAGAGCAATGAAAGATTGATGGAATAAGATAAATGAAATGCATTATTAGGAACTAGTGCATAACTAACATAATCTAATATGACTTATTACTCTTGATCGGAATAGATCTTCGCCTTGTTTCCTCTTTCCTAACCTCTTTTGGATGGTAGATTTATTGTGCAAAGGGCGCGTGCACATGACACATTAGCGTTAATCTTCAAGACATCCATAGGAGGCGAATGCCATCTTCCATCACATTGAATCTTCGCAGTGGAATGCCGCCTACCAACGAAACACAACTTCCACGAACATCCGCCGACCAAACCCAACCTGTGCAACACCACTAGCTCCATAGCCTCCAGAGGGGTATCCACCTCACACCTGGTTAGAATGGTTTCTTGAATCATGCTACGAGCCCATTGCCAAACCTAATGAAAGGACATACTCACTCCATGAAAGACCCTACAATTTCTCTCCAACTAAATTTGTCACAAAATACAAGAAGGGTCTATACCCCAAGCCACCTGAAGACATAATGTCTTGGCAGGAGGCCTCCCCAAAGTCCTCCAAAACTCAACAAAAGAAGCATGGACACACGGTAGCCTCCAAATCTCCCACCAACAATGCCAAATAAACCTAGAGTACCTACATTGAAGCAACAAGTGCGCCACTGATTTCACACTATTCTCACAGAGAACACACTTGGAAAGCCCTTGAAAGCCCCTCTTCTGAAGATTATCCCAAGTATGGCACCTATTATGAGCCACAAGCCAAAGGAAAATGTTACATTTAGGCCATGCAAACTTTTTCCGCACATGGTTCCACCAAGGAGCCTCCTCCCCATCATACTTCCATCTATCCAAAACTTGATACCCAATAGCCATCGAGAAAACTCCCCTGGGGTTCGGACCCCAAGCCAAGATATCATTTGCCTGCAAGGAGCTACATGACCTACTAGCCAAAATCTGAGAAAACTCTTTTGTGCAAACTAACTCCTTAAATCCTTAATGTGCAGATTGAAGACATAAGATGTAGCAACATAAATATGCAATCATACAATCAACACATGAAAGCCCATAACATCAGATATACGTGGAAAACCCAAGATGGGGAAAACCATGGTGACAAAAGTTGCTTGAGTCTACTGCTCAAATCCAACGTCACAATCAAATCTTTTGTTACAATGTTTAAGGGCACCAACACTAAGGAGACACCAATCCCTTGTTTTTAGGAGGACCAACTCCAAGTAGACACCAATCCCCTACACTGAGCACCAACTTAGTTATCTGATGGCACCAACCAATCAGATTTACAAAGACAAATTTTATTCCGATCCTCCTCCGATCCCCCAGGGGGCGAATCACTAACATCCTTGCACATGCTAACTTCCACCTAGCCAAGATTCTTAGCAACTTTAAACTCTTCCACTTGAGTCCAACCTGCCTCAACAAAGGCATAACAAATATTCTACAGATGGAGATAGGAGGTCATGATTGGGGGGTGACCATCGCAAGAGTCAAACCAAAAGAGAGACTTAGACCCTTTGTTACAAATCTAGAACAATCCTTGTTTCACAAGACTAGCTCCCCTCTTGAGAGTTTTCCAAATCATAGATCCCTTGCCTTCCAAAGAGATCATAGGCAACTCTTTCCCATGGTCACCCCAAGCTTGGTCCTGGTTAGTGCACCATCTCCAATATAGCTTCACTGCCAAATTCTGTCCAATGAGGACAACTTGCCGCAAACCAAGACCATCAAACTGCTTTGGTTTGCAAACATTCTCCCAATTCACCAAAATCTGCTTTGAGGAAGCAAGATTACCAACCCAAAGGAATTGCCTAGACAACACATCCAACTCCTTAATGAAACTAATAGGAGGAATCTGAACCATACACCTGTAAATGAAATCCTTATCAAAATCACTGGAATAATAATTTGCTTCTATAAATCTTCAAGTTCTTTAGTAAATCTAGAAATTTGCAGCAAGCTTGAATCTCTAAGATCTTCAAACATCAAGTATATATTGTTCTAATCCTCCAAACACTTAAATCTTTCATAAATCATTATATTGGCACTGTAGCAGCACTGTATCAGCAACATGTATACTTGACAATTTGGCCAAAAATACTGATCTGATGACGACGTAAATATGAATTGAACAACTGCAATCAATAAGCTCAAATGTGGTCCTTGAGTAGAATTGCCTCAATCAATACAAGGGTTTTTGTCTCCAAATCCAACTATAGAAAACTAAGAGGGTTTCGTCCTTAGGATCTCCAACACCAAGGATTTTCGTCCTTGAATGCTCCAAACTCCAAATTAGAAGGATGTAATAGCCTCCCTTTGATTTTTTTAATAATTTTTTGATTTTATTGCATTTTATTAAACAAAATATGAAAACAATACATGCAATACACTGAAAACCAATTGAAAAGATACCGAAATCCACAAACTGATAACAAAATGATGCAGGAGCATCCGAGGTGAATATGCAATCCCGTGTCAACCAAAGAATGTTTCACTCCAAGTTTTGTTTCAGTTTTGGTGTTTGTTCTTGGAATGCAATTTAACTTGGTTAAGTGGTAGTTGGTAGAAGAGATTGAATGACGTTTGGTCATTGATTGACAAACATCAGATTTTGTTATATATTTTGAAGCTCCTTATCTCCAGGTATTATACTTTAAAACTGTCCAAATATCATTTCCTTAGAGGCGATGCCTACCCATTAGAGATGTAATTTTATTTTCATTTTCTGGCATAGGGAAATGTCAAGAGCCATGGAGTCATGTGTGGAAGGTAAAGAGGTCGGTTGGAAAAGACAATTGGAAGCCATGCAATGAGAATGGGAAGCACCATTCTTAGTGAGTATGTGCAGATTTGATAAAGGAAGAGATAAGGGACCATTAGTGGCGTGCCCATGAAGAGGTTGAAGGTTAATGAGAATCATGGGGAAAGGTTGAAAACCATCGCAAGAGAGAAATAACAAGGGCAAAGACAACAAATAAAAGGCGACACAGCTTGAACAGAGGACAAATTGTGGTAAGGGGAGGTACAGAAAAGAGGAGATAATGTAGAGTTAAATGGAGAAGAGGCTACATGGTCGGTGGGAAAGACCTCACGTAGGGAGGTTTTTTTAAAATTTAAATAAATTGCAAGGAGTGAATGCTGAAGGGGCACACAACTTAGTGAAAAGAAAGGCTGCATAAAAAAAACAAAAGGAATTAGAGAAGTATGGAGGGGTGCATAAGAACAAATATTTGTCCATATGAATAAGGGATGCACCATATAAAATGCAAAGTAAATGAAGAAAGCAAAAAGAGATGCAGCAAAAGAAATTTGGAGAATCATGAGCAAATAGGGGAATTTTCAGTTTAATTTGAAGGTAGAGATGTGCAGATGATGCAAAGGAGATGCCACAGGAGTGGGAAGGAGAGGTCCGCCAAGCAGGATAATATGCAGATTGGCATCATGGATTAGGGGAGTGTAGTAAAAAAAGAAGGAAGAAGGAACACACCATATGTAAGAAGAAGAAAATAAGGGGCAGCACTAAGGTGAAGGGAATTGATTCATGAAGATTATGAGGTGTAGATTTGAAGACCAAAAATGTGGGGAGAACATTGAAGAGTGGTGGCATAGATAAACAAAGAAATTGAGGGAGTGTAGTTAGCATTAAGAATGTAAATCGTGAAATTAATCTTTGCAATAAAATTGAGATATTTCCATTCCTTTATATCAATTTTTGATTGAATTTGGATTGACAAATGCAATTGTCAAAAAAATCGTGAAATGGCTGTGAAAATTATGGAATTGTAAAATTGGAATTAAGTTTGTTTGTGATGGTGTAGAGTGTTGGTTCTCCCTTTGCATTAATTGGTATCAGAGTCCGTGATCTTGAGTGCATAGGTAGGGCATTGAACGTGAGGCAGCTTGTGCCAAGACTGGTGGGTGGAGTTGTGTGAATAGATTGCGGACCGTGAGGCAGTTCGCACCAGAAATTAAGTGCGAAGCAGTTGTGGACAGCTTGAGAGAATTGTTGTAAGTGCGCGGGGAGTCTTGAGCAATTGAGAGCTAAGAGGGACAAGTTGTGGAAATGAAGAGCATGTGAGTTGAGGTGAGATTTCAGTAGACAAGATGAAGTGGGTCATGAGGAGACGCGCGAGAATATTTTTCTTGGAACAATATTGGGAAAAGGTAGAAAATGAGAAGTTTGAGAAGATGGGACAAATGGTTTGTGAGGAAGTGGGAAAGATCTAGACGAAGATAGAGAAAAATATTGGCAAAGATGAGAAGACATTGGTGAAG
>CM021102.1:514202809-514256682 GCA_007115665.2 Sequoiadendron giganteum
GAGAGAGAGAGAGAGAGACCTGAGAGAGGGAGAGGGGATAAGAGGGAGAGTCTTGAAAGAGAGAGGGAGCGAGCAGGAGAGAGATAGAGGGTAGAGGGCTAAGGGTAGAGCGGAGAGATATAGGAGTGAGTGAGTGAGTGAGTGAGAGAGAGAGAGAGACTTGAGATAGGGAGAGCGGGTAGGAGGGAGAGACATGAGATAGAGAGAGAGAAAGAGAGAGAGGGAGTGGGAGAGAGATAGAGGGTAGAGTGTTTATGGTAGAGGGTAGAGGGTTTTAAGGGTTAAGGGTAGACGGGAGAGTGATAGAGGCAGAGAGACTTGAGATAGAGATAGAGTAGAGAGGTAAGGAGAGAGGGGAAGGGAGGGAGAAGTTAGAGAGAAGAAGGTGGATAGATTGAGAGAGGGAAGGATGGAGAGAGGGAGAGAGAGAGAGAATGAGGTATAGAGGGATAGGTAGGTAGAGATAAGTAGAGAGGTAAGGAGAGTTGGAGGGAGAGGTAGGGATGGAGAGAGAGAGAGGTAGGTAGAGAGAGTAAAGGGAGATATAGAGAAGTGGAGAGGGAAGGAGAGACAGATGGAGAGGTAGGGATCGAGGGAGAGATAAGGATTTAGAGAGAGGTGAGAGAGTGAAATAGAGGGAGAGAGAGAGGTAGGTAAGGAGAGGGAGGGGAGATAAAGGGAAGTAGAGAATGGAGGAGAGAGGGAAGAAGAGGTAGGGAGGGAGAGATAGGTGAGATAGAGAGAGAGGATGGAGGGAGGGATATTTAAGGAGAGAGGAGTGAGATAGAGAGAAATAAAGTAAAGAGGGAAGGGGGAGAGAGAGAGGTGATAGAGAGAAGTAGAGGCGTAATGAGAAAGGTAGATAGATTGAGAGAGGGAAAGAGAGAGGGAGAGAAAATGAGGTATATAGGGGTAGGCTAGACAAAGAGATGTAGAGTGAATTTTGGTGGAAGAGAGAGAGGAGGGAGGGATAGGTAAAGATGGATAGTTGAGATAGATAGAAGGAGAGAGATATAGGTAGAGAGAGGGCAAAGAGATATAGAAAGAGGGGGAGGGAGAGAGGAGAGATAGAAAGAGGGGTAGGGAGGGAGAGATAGAGAGAGTAGAGAGGGAGGAGAGAGATAGAGAGAGGTGATAGAGAGAGAATTAGAGAGGGAAAGAAGGTGGATATATTGAGAGAGAGGAGGCAAGGAGGGAGAGAGAAATAGGTATAGAGGGACAACTAGGTAGAGAGAAGTAGATATGAAAGGAGAGATATAGGGAGAGGTAGGGATGGAGAGAGAGGTGAGACAAAAATAGAGAGAGGTCTAGGTAGATAGAGGGAGGAGGAGATAAAGAGAAAAATAGAGGGAAGGAGAGAGGGAGGAAAAGGTAGGGATGGAGAGAGAGAGTGAGAGAGATAAGAGAGATGAGGGATGAATAGGTAGGGAGAGAGGGGTGAGATAGAGAGAAAGAGAGTAGAGAGGGAAGGGGAAAGAGAGAAGTGAGATAGGTGATAGAGATGTGTGATGGAGCTTAAAATTAGAGAGATAAGGAGGAAGGTGGAGAGATTGAGATGGAAGGAGGGGGGAGAGAGAGATGTATAGAGGGATAGGTTAGATAGAGAGAAGTAGAGAGCAAAGGTGGGTGAAAGGAAGAGAGAGGGAGAGAGAGAGGGGGAGAAAGAGAGGTGAGATAAAGAGAAGTAGAAAGGGAAGGAGAGAGAGAGGGGGAGAAAGAGAGGTGAGATAAAGAGAAGTAGAAAGGGAAGGAGAGAGAGAGGGATATAGAGAAAATTAGAGAGGGAGGGAGGGAAGGAGAGAGAAGTGAGATAGAGAGAACTAGAGAGGGAAGGAGAGAGAGAATGACAAGATAGAGAGTAGAGAGGGGAGGAGAGAGCGAGGGAAGCAAAGAGAGAGAGAAAGGGAGGGAGGGAGTGAGGGAGGGAGGAATAGGTAGGTATAGAGAGTAAAGAGAGATATATAGAGATTAAAGGAGAGGGATGAGAGATAGAAAAATGTAGAGAGGGAAGGAGGGAGGGAGATAGATATTGGAGAGGGAAGGAGAGAGAGATGGACATGTAGAGACATAGTTCTTGAGCTCAAGGAAGATATTGTTAGATAAAGGGATGGAGATAGTGAGAGAGAGAGAGGTCTAGAGAATAAGAGATGAAAATAAGTGAGATAGAGAGAGAAAGATGAAATTTGACCTCCTAAGTACTAAAATTTGACCTCCTGATTACTGTAATTTGACATGCTGATTATTGAAATTTTACTAAGTTTGAAATTTTTAAGATCTTCCAAAAACTAGAATTTGCATTATAACTCTGAGAGATTTGAAACTACTCTCAAATATCCTATCTATATATACATGAAATATAACTTAAAGTATAAGAAAGTAAATGTCCATATGTAAATGTCAACTTATACTTAAATGTTTATTTCATGTATATAGTTTCCCTGACAGAGAAAGCAAAAATCTAGTTCTATGCAAAGCAGGCCAAATGACTCATCACATTTGGTGCACGCCACATGTGATGAGTCATTTGGCGAGTGCCAAATTTGGCACTCGCCAAAAGGCCTGCTTTAGACGTGTTAATTAACAGGATTTGCTAAATTTTCTCATATTTTCGACCGTGCTCCCCATCTCATTTGCACGTATTTCAATGCAAGTTTATAAAAAAAATTGTGATAGCGTTAACCTCTATCTCAGCTATCTAAATATATAATTTTTTTTTCATTTTGATTTAGTTAAGGTTTTGATCCATGGTTTCTATTGTAAATGCCTTTGTTTTTGGTCAAAAACCAACATGTGCTAGGTTTAGGATAGATTTTTACACGTTCATCGAAACGTGAAACAAATTACATTTTTTGAAACTAGACTCCATTCTACGCATGATGAAAAAAAATAAATCAATTTTTCATTAGTTTGCAAAAAAATTGGGGGGGAGCACGCTCAAATTTTAGCTTTTCAGGATGTGTCCACTTTGAAAATTCATAAAATATTGTATATAAATTAAAAAAATTATTTGAAAGAAGGAGGATAAACTACATCGTGTTAGCTAATTTCTCACTGTTGGGATTTTTGAAATTCTAAAAAAAAGTTAACCAAAAAGGGGGGAGCCCTCAGGCACTATGCTATTTGTTTTGATAAAAACATGACCTATTATGCCCCTCGCCCGCCACCCCCCCCCCCCGCCTTTTGAGACCCTTAATATTCATTAATTTCAAAAAACAATAGTATCTTAGAAACTAGACTCAAAGCACTTCAACTTTTTTTCTTGCTGCATCTTGAGATATTGAGCATAACTATCTTCATTTTCTTGTGCAAATCAGATTTTCCTGATTTCAGAAAAAAAGTGGCATCTTAAGAGCCAAAATTGTGTCACAGATTGGTGCACTTACCCTTAAGAGTACAATTTTGATAAAGCATGTCGGGCCCGATAGTAGTTTCATAACCTGTGATTATTTATTTTTATCACTCATGTCAATACTCGTGCTTGAAAAGGGCATGACAAAGTTATCACTAGCAACTGCAATGATTTATCAAACCATTTGTTACAATACAGTCTCCTGATTATCTCAGACACTTTACTTAGCTCATGAGACTTTGTGAATATGATGAAGGTGCTACATGATAGAATCTCTCATACATCCTTAGAAGAAATATTCCACGAGCATTATTCATGGTCAAAATGGCTCATAGTCAACAAAGAAACATTATGCTCAAACCCCACAGATTCGACACACATCTTGATAGGGGTAAAATTTAAAAAAATTGATGATCACACTTGGGGGATAATATTGGCTTTGATTGGGGATGAGGACCACAAAGGATGAAGCAAGGGACCCAAAATCTCTAGCGTGGACCAACACTTATCCATTGGGTAGCAGAGTCAGAGAGCACAGGGGAAAAATGAGCAAAAGAAAAAGAAAAATAGGATGAAACAAGAAAGGAAACTAACTACCAACATAGCAAAAACTCCTAATATGTACATGGTCAGGAGACCCTATCGTAGATGACTCCAAAATTGTTATTCAAATCCATTAACGAGCTAGGAGAAGTAAATGACCGAGTGGAAAAGAGAGGTGTACCCATGAAGCACTTGCAAACTCAAAAACCATCCCAAGATTTGAAAAAGAAATCTAGAATTTATAAACCAAAGAGACCTCTTGAATAATTCTCTAGAATCAAATAGCCATTTAACATCATAAACCTCTGGAATATCCTCAACACATTCCCGCATATAACCATTCCTTCCCATAGTAAGCAAATTGAATTCCCATGCTTGGAAATAACTAGTTGAATCAATAGAGGACCATTCACTAGCCATATGCGTCTCATGTAAAACTGGAAGTGAATTAAGTCGAGAATTTGCATTGAAAATTGAAATAATATTTTCATGTAGCTTAAAATCAGCCCCAACTGGAATAATATCCTCTTTTTTTGTAGGATTTGGCTCAACAATTTCATGATACACTTTACTTTCCTTGTCTATATCTTGCAGATTAGACATGACAACCTCTTCTCCACACAATAATTTATCCTCAGTAGCATCGAGGCACTGGTTTAGAATATAAATAGTATGAGGCTCATCACATTTGTCTATTTGACCACTTTCCTCAATACTATCATGGCTACTCACAACATCACCTTTCAATTATTGTTTAAATATTTTGGCATCCACGTTTTCAAAATGAAAGGATTCAAAAGTAAAATCATTTTTGACCTGTTTTTGCAACCATACTTCATATCATCTAGATCGGGAAATGTGAAGGCTTCATATTTAGCTTGCAGACACTTCAAAGAATGGATATTTAACACCTCACCTTTATGTTGTGCATCCTCCAATTGTTCTTCACCGCTAGTAAAAGTGAATGATTCCAATTCTGCAAAAGATAATGATGACAAAACATTTCTATTTGAATTAACCTCATTGCAATTTGTATCATGGGAGGATCGTCCATTTTCTTCACCATTTGAGGGGCTTTCAAATTCATCTTTATCTTCTTCATAATGGAAAAAAAAAGGCTTCAATTTTCCTATTTGTATGAGGTTTAATTTCTGTAACACTTACTTCATCTCTACAAAAGTGTTTCAGACCAAAAATAGTGAGATTAAGACTTTCAATAGAAGAAGGATGTATAGTTTCAAATCCTACAAGTTGAAAATTGGGATTTTGCATGATAGGCTTCCTCATAGATTCGCATTTCAAATCATCTACAACCTGATTTGATTTCCATAACCCACTTAATATCGAATCATCTTCTATTTTTACAGCCTCTTGCTGAGCAACTTCAATATCACCTACTTTACATCGTTTTAACTCAAATTGAACATCTGGATGCAATGCATAAATAAAAGTACAAAGCTATAGTTTCTTTGAGTAGCCAGTTGAATCTATCCATAAAATATCTGATTGATTCACCTTCTTGCTTCTGAATATTGAAAAATTAGTCCAAAAAAGAAGCTTCATCAACAGGGCCCTTATACCTTCCCAAGAACTTATTCTTCAATGAATTTCAATTAGTAATGCATTTTTATTCTAAATAACAAAACCAATTTTTTGCAGGCCTGATAAGAGATTCAATAAATAATCTCACAAAAAACATCTTCTTCACTTACCCCCAAAATGCCACATGCAATTGTGAATTCCAGAATGTGCTCTTTTGCATCCTGATGATCTTCTCCAATGAACTTTGGGAAGTGCTTTCTTGATCTTTTAGGCAATGGTGATTATTGTGGCAAATAAAGAGGTCTAAAGTGATTTCCCCATGGCTGGGAAGAAATTAACGCCATAATATAATTCTGAAAAATAAATCAGATAGGAGTCTTTACTAGAATAAAATGCTTCTGAGTACATTCCACCTTGTAGAGGCGCTAGCCTCCGTTCTCAAGGAGAAACCTTAATTTTTTTGAGAAAAGACATTGGCACTTCGATTCTTTCCCCAGTAGAGTCACCAAAAATTTGTTAGTTAACAGATTTTTCACTTCATTTTTATACTTTCTTGCCCATGTCAATGACAATCTAAAAATTGAGTCACTTGCAATGGTATTTGCAAGTGCTCTTTATTTATTTTACAAGGCGCAACTACCTTTGAATGATATGCAATGAATGAAAACACAAAGTATTCTTTTAACCGGAAAGCAAAAAAGGAAGACTAACAACTATGCATTACCATGACATAGATCCGATGGGTTAATTTAGAATGAAATGAATGAGATCAAATGACTCAAAGTCCCCTTATCGACACCCACAAATGATACTCAAGAAAATAATGAAAAACAAATCTTCTTTCAACATATGAGTTAATTTGAATTCAAAGTTTCAAAAATGAACACATACACAGTTTAATATAATAGAATAAACACTAAAGAGTAATTACAAAGACTCAAAGTTCATTTGCAATCAAAAGGAAACATTAATAAATACATAGATTCAAAAATATCTCCTTTATTTCCCCAATGCCAAAACGTGAGTTTAAAGCCTCGACATCCTTGTATAATAAAACTATGTTGAAAGAAAACTAAGTTGCTCCCCTGCTCTTGAACAACTTGAAAAAGATCCCTTTCTATGAATAACCTTTCCCCATAAAAAGGCTTCTTGGGGAACTTTTCATTTCTCCTAACCGCCTCTTGAAATTTCTCGTAGCTATTCTTCAAAGAATTAGTTACAGATAAAATATGAATTTTCATATATGTATTTCATAATAATGAATGGAAATATTATATCCATTTGATAAATCCATTACATGTTGAAGCCTCCTTGTTGGAAACATGTAAACTTAAGAGAAATGCTTAGCCTATTCACAAGCGTATGTCATGATGGCATTATCCTCTAGATAGAAAATGGAAAACCATTGGGTTTGAATCATGGAACCAATACTTTCTATCAAACATATTGTGTACCAATTAACAACATAGAAAATGCTTCCTTCAAATGCCCTCATTCATTATGGTTATCAACAAAAATAAGATTGAGTGAATTGAATAAGATTTCTTGCTAACTGACTTACCATCTTGCATAATCTTTGTAGAAATTAAACATTCACATAAATCAGAGGATTCTAGCTTTATCATTAACAACTACTTCAATTTATATGAGTCCCTATCTTGACTTTGTTACTTCCTTGTCACCTAGGAATACCTATCACAATCTAGGATAACACCTGATTGCATTTAGCAACTTCATTAACCTGCGTAGAACTTTGCCTTTAAATATTTATCCCACACATTTAATGAAGACGTTTCGGTTTCAATCTATCCTTCTCAAAACTCATTTATTGCTTTTAGAGCGTCAACTAATTCGAGCCTCTTTTGGGTGTACAAAGCATATGATTGCTTTGAGATTGAATATTATTTTCTATTCTAGCGCTATCCCCAACGCTATTTCAGTGATAATCCCATAACATTCGATTCTATTAGTTTATACTTATACTTTAGATGTGCCATTATCAAGATCAGTATCGTTGAACTCCCCTTCTACCAGAGTGAAACTCTACAATATACTGCCGCTTATCTATAGATTCTTGAAGCTAATTATTTGTTGCCATCCACCATGATAACCAATGTTGAACTATATGTAAGCAAACTCCCAGAATAGATGGAACTATATAGTCTGTAAAGATCGTTATTGGGTCAATTCCATCATCTCATAGATCATCTTCCATGGTCAGGTAACTTCTCGGTCCTTAATACAACTTTTTTAATTGCTTCTGCTTGAGCCTAGGCAACGTTATATCTATAGAGCTATGAACTTCCCCTTGGTTCATTTATTTTGGTTGCTTCTTGAACATTTGTCATTCACTCTTATATGGGACATTCAAATGACATTCTATTTGGGAGACTGAAAATCTTGTAGTGCCTTCCGTACCTTTCAAATCACTTTCTCATTTCAGGGGTAATTGTTCTCTATTCTTTGGCATTAGATTCCAATAATCCAAATCTCTATGGAATGAAATCAATTAAAATAGTTGCCAACAACATCACAATCATCTATCACTAGTTGATTCTAATCATTGGATTTTGCATGCCCCATTCATGATTGTCGGTAGATAAATTTTTTTT
The DNA here is from genome assembly GCA_007115665.2 of Sequoiadendron giganteum. Taxonomy (NCBI): domain Eukaryota; kingdom Viridiplantae; phylum Streptophyta; class Pinopsida; order Cupressales; family Cupressaceae; genus Sequoiadendron; species Sequoiadendron giganteum. Next base: position 514,210,856 of record CM021102.1, read on the forward strand.
AAGAACTTTAGAACCTCCAGTTAAGAGTTTGGGAGTTTCAAAAACTCCCGACTCCTCGACTTCTCCATGTTTCAAAATATTTAATGTATTGGCCCTTTTGGGAAAGTCTTATACCACCTGACATAATCTTCTAAAGCCTTTACATTCTATTTTATCGGTTTGGAAACCATTAAGAGTACAATTTTGATAAAGCATGTCGGGCCCGATAGTAGTTTCATAACATGCAATTATTTCCTTTTATCTCTTGTGTCAATACTCGTGCTTGAAAAGGGCATGACAGAGGTTAAGCGATGGTTTTGAAATCATCGTTAGCAACTGCAATGATTTATCAAACCATTTGTTACAATACATTCTCCTTATTATCTCAAACACTTTACTTAGCTCATAAGACTCTATGAAAATGATGAAGGTGCTACACAATAGAATCTCTTATACATCCCCAAAGAAATCTTCCACGGCATTATTCATGATCAAAATGGCTCATAGTCAACAAAGAAACATTATGCTCAAACACCACAGATTCGATAAACCTCTTGATAGGGGTAAAATTTAAAATTTTTGATAATCAAATTTGGGGGATAATACACAAGACAACATTGCAATAAAAAATGCAGAAAATGGCACTTTCAGACTGTACTGCAGAAAAGGAATGTTGCAAAAAAATGTGTTCTATCAGTATTTTTCAAATTGAGAAAAAATGACTAAATAAGAAATGCGTACGCATTATAAAGCACGTACATGTTCTATTTTAGGAACACATACACGTTATATATCATGTACATGTTACCTTTAACCAATGGGTAAATAGGTAACGTGTACACGTTATATTTAAATAACGTGCACACGTTTTAATAACATGTATGCATTATTAAAAATTAAAATCTCCAATCCACATGCAGCCTTGGTTTTAGGCTCCGAAAGGATTGGCAACCCGACCCTTAGCCTTCCACCTCTAACTAAAAAACTAAGGCAAAATCAATAAGAATGTCCAACTTTGGCAATATGGCCAATGAATTTTTTTTCTAAATCAATCTATGAAATTAAAACCCATTAGAAAACACGATGTTTAGTTTCCAAATATGTAATTTTTATTAATATTGGATTATATTTGTTATTTCTTAATTAATTTCTAAGCAAACTAGTCCATAAACTTGAAATATCAAACTTTTTTTTTTTTTAATAACCTTTTTTTGGTTAAATTTCTTGTAAAAAAAATTATATGGCATAAATCTTCAAACAATTCTCTACACAATGGAAAAAAAAGATTCAAAAAAGATTTAGTTTAGGTCCAATTATGTTATCCGTACATGATTTTTAAAAACAACAATTAAGGCTGATAAAATGCAATAAAAAAATATTCTCATCAATCTTTATGTTAGCTCTCTTTCCTCAAAAGGAATTAGCAAAATAATTTTATTTGAGTCAAAAAGTGGTGTCCATACATGTGCATAGTATGGTAAAAAATAACTTTTAAAAAGTGGTTTTTATACATCCCTATCAAAATTTAATTTCTATCATCTGAGTATTTGAATAAATTACATATTTGGAAACTAGATTCAAAATTTAAAATTTAATATTACTGACTTTTTTTAAGATTCATTGTGTAAGTGCCTCAAATGTTTAGTCCAAGTGTGACAAATTCTAAAAAAATAGCAAAAACACTTCCACTTTTTGAGCTTTTTGTGGACCCAACTTCTTGCATCAACCCCAATTTTCGGTACCAATGGTGCCTCTAGCTCATGTCTATGAGTAATACCATCATCCTTGAGCTACTACATCTATAGCCTAAGGGTAGGGCCACATAAGTGGTTTACAATCTTATGGAGGAAGCAAAATTGCATTTTGGGCCCTCCAACAAGTTCAAGGGGTTCGCTCAAACTGATTGGTTCAAGCAAACCAATAAATAGGTTTGAGTGAACAATAGGTTTGAGCGAACAATAGGGTTCGAGTGAACCCCATAGTTCGCTCAAACCCATAACGTTCATTTTTAAAAATATTAAAAAAAAGGGTTTGAGCGAAAGGGGGTTTGCTCGAACCCCTTGAATTAGGTTTTTAAAAAGAAAAATCATTGTTGTTGTCCATCATTTTCATCTGCATGTGCTCGACAAACTTTTGGGTGAATTTGGGTTGCGAACTCACCACCCGAAAGTGCATCACCTTCTAGCGGCGTTCCCCACAATGCATCACCCTCCAGCTCGATGTCCTCCATAGGTTGGTTTTATGCTTCCCCATTTCACATTCATGGCTGTTGAATTGAATTGCATTTCCTTGAAAGCTTCTAAACCCTAAATATAACAAATCCATTTTTTGTGTATCCTTTAATCATGACATTCCATGAGACCAAATTTCTTGCGCGGCTATCAACTTCAAACCTTTCATTCACCCTGTCAATGCTTCCACATTTCACACACGTCCATACCCTGTTCGGAAGCTCCCATTTTGGCACAGGCAGGGTGGTTGTGGAATTTGGCTTTACAGCTTGGCATTACATTTTCTTGAAAGTTTCTAAAAACTTTTTGACAAACCCATTTATTTATAATTTGGCTTTGCCAATTGCATTTTTTCTATCCTTTATGCTTTGATGGATGTCCATACCCTGTTCCAAAGTTCCCATTCGACACAGGATTTTTAGGATGCAAACAAAGGTTGTAGAATCTGGCTTTACACCTGCCAAATGCATTTGCTTTAAATTTTCTAAAGTATTTTCAAAAAAATCCATTTTGTGAATATCCTGCACTCAGGGCATTCCATGAGAAAACATTTCTTGGAGGAATTCTATCAAATAGTTCATGTGCCTTGTCTATGCTTTGATGGATGTCCATACCCCATTCCAAAGCTCCAATTTTGGCACAGGCAGGGAGGATGTTGGTAAAGGTTGTGAAATTTGGCTTTACACCCGCTAATTGCATTTTCTTGAAAGTTTCTAAACCCTTTTCAACAAATCCATTTTGTGCATATCCTTCAAACAATTCACTTGCCTTGTCAATTATTCCACATTTCACATACATTTCTACTAGGGAAAATGCACAAAAATCCTCTATGGACGTCCATACCCTCTTCAAAAAATTTAAAGCAAAGTATCTAAACACTTCAAAACTCAAAATGAAAATTTGAGTAAAATCTATTTGTAAATTTCAGACAACACTTGTTTTAAAAGTAATACAAACAATTTATATGTTGTACATATGTCACTTTTATTTTGATTCTTGTCTCTATTAAATGAATATATGAACATGTATGTTTACTATTAGAATCATCTCTTTTATGTTGTATTTCTTTGAGAGAGATAATTAAGAGTTATTTTCCTCTCCATTCTCATGTTTAAAATTGAATTATTAGCTTGTGTTTAAAGAATACCATAAATATTTCATAGATGATAATAGGGAATTTGATTGTCTTAAAAGGGTTATTAAGTAGGATCATAGAATAAGGCCATAATCAAATTAGTGTTATCACTAAGTTTCATTTTGTGTTTCTTACTAATTAGAATATTAGCTTATTATTTGATTCAACTAAACAAATTTAACTTGGGGCATTTTAATAATAATTTAGGCCAAAAGTTTCAACCAAACCTTTGGAAAGCAAGATAGTTTGAGAACAAGAATTAGAATGTGTACATGAATATTAATATCTTAACATTAATATTGAACAAAGCTTCTTGATCCAACAAACTAGATTTCCTGTTAGTGCAAGTAATTAAGCATCTTTCCCACAATGATCACAATAACTAGTAGTATTTACATTGTAGCACTTTCCTTCTTTATCTCAAGTGGATATAGTTCCAATTGTTTTTGAGGACCTGATAGAGAAATTTGAGCAATTACACATTATTCAAGCTCATGAAGATGGAAGAAGAAACAAATTATAGTAAAACTTAAACTAAACAACAAACATTTTAAAAACATAATATTTGACCTCAAAATCATTTATACCTAAAAGAGTTTGAGAATAATTTAGGAAGCCAATAGTATATGATACCCCTTTAACATTGATCTTGTGGATGGTACTGCCATTTGTATGGTTGAAACTTGGAGAAAGATTGAAGTTAATTTAATGGGAGTCAAGAAAAAAATAGACTTTGAAGTAATAGAGATGAAGGAACTCTTTAATACCTTCAGCATTTTACTAAATTTAGAATTGTTTGTAAACTATAATGGGACAATTAACTCCTATAAAGAATAAATCTCATTCTTTGACAAAAAAATAAATACATATACCCCTATACATTGATATGAGTAAGGCATACATAAAGAAGATAACATAAGAAAAAAATGGAGAAGAAGAATTTAAAGCACTACAATCTTTAAGAATAATAGTCTAAGACACCATGCATGAGGCTAACTCAAGAGGATAAATCATACTTGATATCAATAGATACAACATCGATAATGAATATGCTATGGAAGAATGGGTTTGGGATGAGCTAGAAGTAATATCTAGAAAGATATTAGATGTAAGGAGGATCCTGAAACTTAAGAAAAGTTAAAAAAAATCCACTCAAGATATTTCAAATGATGAAAACCCACCACATAATATAAAAGGAAACTATAAAAAGAGAACATACTAAAAGTCAAAACAATTTAACCACATTTAACATGGAATTTGTCATATTAAGCTTCCTTGGTATTCTAGGGTGGGAATTTTTTTAACATGTATAGAATACATGGAAATTTTTTTTAAGAAATAAAATTTGAGATTATAATCTCTTGAAGATACTTTGTAGCATGACAAGATGGTGGCACACCCATAAACCTAATATCCCAATCAGGAAGACATTTTTGGTCCCTATAAGAACCAAGTACTTACCAAATGGAGACTATAAACCCAATCTAAAATATTGTGGCAAGATGAAACTTGAAATAAACCTTCAAATTTTCATTATGGAATGGACAAATAGAAGAGAATGTGATGAAAGGCTATATACCCAACTTTTCTATTGGACATTAGATCACCTATTGCAAAAAAAAGGCATATTAACTAAGAAAAGAGAGGAGGAACCAACAATTGGATGATGAGACAAAATAATTTTGTAAAAAATTTACATTCCATGATATTGACAAGCTAATCCACAATGTACTAAAACAAAGCACATTATCGTATCTCTAGTAGAAATAGTCCTTCACAAAGAACATTCGACTATATTGCCAAAGGAGACAAGCATTTGGAACTTGATAAAGTGGATGAATAAGGTTGAAACACCATAGTATAAATTAAGTGGTTCCTCTAAGAATAAATTATGGAATCCAAAGGAGAAGAAAATCCTCAAATTTTTTAAAAATATAAGTTGAAGAAGGGGAAAATGAAATAGCCACTAATAATGCAGTATTTTTTTTTTATTTCAACATGACCCATTGAGGACTAGAGAAAAAAATATAATTTTAGAAGGAAATCTAAGATGAAAAAAATTAGAGATTAATGGGATGAAAGATAAGTGATGCAAGAGGAAAATTTAAAAAAATATGAAGAGCTTTTTCCTAGAATATTTACTAACCTAAAAGGTATAAAATAAGAGGTAGGAACCATTTAGATAGAACTAAAAGAAGGATCCAAACCATAAAGGAAAATAGAATATTAACTTAAAAACTCAATGCAAAAATAAGAGTTGAGATAAAATTAGACAAAATGTTAGTAGGAGGAATGATCAAACAATTTGAAGATACCCATGGTAGATGAGACCAAACAAAGAAAACACATTTTCTTCATCTATGATACCCATGATGTTGACCATTGTCTTTTTATTACATATAGAATTATGAAATATCATTCTACCCCTATTCCTCCCACTACTTCCCCTATTCCACTTGTTGTTACTATGGAGTCCACTACCATTCTAGAGGCCTCTTCCATACCTATAGCATTTCCTATTCCCACTATAACTAATACACTTTCAACTTCTTTTGATGAGAATTTATTTCACTCCACTATTGACATTCCTTTTATAATTATATCATCCTTCAAACACTTTCCCTCTATAGAATTTTATGTTAAATTATTCCATAAATAATTTCTTAATCTACACCATTATTTAACATGATCGTGCTTTCCTACAAGCATATAAAATTATAGATTTTTAAAGAAATTCAATGCATAATTTGCTAGTTTCAACTTAGGATAAGAAACTTTTATTCTTTGAAAGATTAAGAAAATTCAATTGAAATTATATCTCTATGTGTTCAAATCATTGTTCTACCCTCTCTACATCTCCTACAAATGAAAATATCTCAACTATTGATTTAGAACCATCAAGGTGTGTTTGGTAAACTAGAATGACCATGGAAATTTTCCTCTACTATATATTGGGTTGTTCCTTACTCTGCAATGAGCATAACTTATCTAAGAGACACTTTATTAAGCACTATGTCATCTCATTGGTTGATATAATCTTGTACCTTTAGTATCAAGCTTGAGGAATCTTACATTATATCCATGCTTATGGTTTTGTTTGGGAAAATAAATATCTTTTTGACAAGGAACAAAATTCTAAAATTTCTCTATGTTGCATACTTATACATTAAATGACAACAAACTCCACAATGAAATAACTTGTTTGATTAGCACTTGATTCATTTAAACTACTTGATAGCTATTCCATACACTAGTAGCAAATAAATGGATTAACTTAGAGAACACAATTAGATAACTTTAATCAAAATTTCTTGGAATTACACAAGTAACAAATGGAACAATCAAGAACACCTATTTCAATAGTAAATCCTTAGTATCTAAGTGAATCCAACACTTATAATTTAAAGAAACATCACATAGTTCCATTGCATTGATTTTTAGGACTCATAAATATAAACTTTGTTAGATAGGATCCCTTGAATATTGACCAGCTCCTAGACTCTTGCATGTAGTCACTCCTCCACCTCTTCAATAATTTCCAAAGATTCCAAACATTAAAATTTAAACCTCTAATGAGAAAAAAAGAATCTACAGACATGGGCCAAATTATTAAAATTAAGAGCACCTACACCTTGTGAAGTCTAAGTTGATAGCTAGGTGTGTCTTGTGTTCATTTATGCTTAATAAGGTCTAAAGGACCAGTCATAATGTAATTTGAAAAGGTTTTGAATCATTTAGTTGAATTTGTCAGTTTGATTCATAATGCCAAGGCCATGTGAAATCATGAGTTTTAAGGGATATGGGGAGTAGGGTCTTATTCCATGTTAAATAAGGTCTCAATGAGCATTTTAAATGTATTGGAGGGCTTAATAGGTCAGTTAGGTGGTATTTGCAAAATCAAGTTGATCAAGTTGTAATGGGGTAGTGATTAAGAGCAAAATTGGCAAAAATTGTCATCTTAGACTCTAACAAAAGGTGGTTATGGTAGTTGGTCGGTTCAAGGGGTGGTTTGGATGTTATTACATGATATATTTTTGTAAGATCTCGAATTGAGGCTGTTGGAGAAGTTTGGAATGAGTTTCTAATAAGAAGTTTGCTGTTTTTTTGTGTTTTCCATTAAGAAATTGCTGATCCCGTGCATTGTACGACCTGTACATATTGTTTTACACTACAAGCCTATTATGGTTGGATAGATAATTAAATAACCTTTCTTTTGGCGTTGGAATGGTGTGATTTCATTGAGAATTGAGTGAGATATCCCCGTTTTACTACCGGGTGGTCTCAAATCCCATGTTTTTCCTGTTTTCCTGAACTTTGCAAGCATTGTACGGATCTGTACCATCACCATATGATCTGAGACTTATATCATCTTGTAGGGGAATGAAATAGCTTTCATCTGAATCCAATTAGAGGTTCTAATATTGATTTTTGAGAGAGATCTCTTCATTTTTCTGGGACTGCCTGTTTCTAACTAATTTGAGGGTTTGATTGGTGTAAAAAATGATGTTCTAGTCATTCCACTTGCTGTCCAGCCCTGTAACTCGGTGGAATGACTTATTTCATGGAATTTTAGATGTACCAATGGTTTGGGAGGCATAAAATACAAGTTGTATGGTTTTAGGGGGATGCCTTAGGGTGTTTTCATGAGTTTTCCAAGTGAAATTGAGGAACTAAAGTAAGGTTTTGGAAAAATATGATTGGAACTCTATATGTGATAGTGTTTTGAGTTTTTGCAGGTCATTTTATGAAGGTCTAATGTATTGGAATGTTATGATATGTCTTGGAACCCATATTTTCAATAAACCCTCATGAATTGTGCCTAAAACAAGGTTTTTCAAGTTTGGCATGTATTTGTCCGTACCAATGGAATATTTTTGTGATTTTGGAGGTTTGAAGGCATATGAATTGCTGCACCAAGGTTTCATGGTCCTATGATAGGTTTAAAGGCATGTTGCTTTGAAAAATAGGCCTAATCAGCATAATTGAGCCTCTTGCATCAAAAATTAATCTTTAATCCTCCTTATGTTTCTCTCCAATTATTAAATCATTCATGCTATAAATCCCTTGATTTGAAAAGAAGCATGTTTTCTTGTTTCCTTCATGGTAGCAACATAGTTAGAGAATAATTTTGGTGAATCAAGGATTTCCCATGACTCATTTAGTATGATGTTTTTCTTTTAATTGATCAATTATATTTTCATGATGCTAAATATAGTTTCCATTGAATATCCTTTAGTAATGACTAAATTGATTTTACATGACCACCAACGTTAAGTAATGATGCTTTCCCTTTATTACTAGTTCCAGGAAATAAATCTTAGATGCAGCCTTTATCAAGATTTTTTTAGTCTTTAATGGCACATTTTGTACTAGAGTGCCCTAGGTTTCCCCTCAAAGAACAATCACAATTAAACTTTCACCTGGTTTCTTATGGTGGAATCCATCTAATATGATCTCTAGAAGGATGATATTTGAACCTAAGAATTATAAATTGATATTTATATATAAATTAAATCAGTAAAATGTTTAGAAAATTAAATCAAATAGTGAAAATGTTTTGATTATGAAAAACTATGATAGATGCTGAATGTTTTTTTGTTAACATGGTATGAAAATATTATTGATGATTAGATGAATTATTTGAACTACCAAATGCTCTATTTGTCATCCCAAGTAGCATTCAAATTACTAGTGATATTATCTTGCATATGCAAATCTAATCTAATATGCATATTTTATATGTGTGCAACCTATAGGTTCAATATATATGTATCATGTGCACACTTGTAAATTCATTTCAAACTGTTTTAGATTATGTTTTGTGTACAATCTAGTAATGAATGTTTTGATTATGAAAAACTATGATAGGTGTTGAATGTTTTTTTGTTAATGGTATGAAAATATTATTGATGATTAGATGAATTATTTGAACTAGTGAATGCTCTATTTGTCATCCCAATTATCATTAATTACTAGTAATATTATCTTGCATATACAAATCTAATCTAAGATGCATATTTTATATGTGTGCAACCTATAGGTTCAATATATATATATATCATGTGCACACTTGTAAATTTATTTAGAACTATTTTAGATTTCTATTCCGTAGATCTAGATATATTATTTACCAAGGTCTCATTGCTCCTTCAGGTGTACATACATATAGCATGGAAAATGCATCTATTCCACCTCCAGAAACATTATTTGCAAATACTACTAGTGAGATTAGGAAACTGAGAGACTCATTAGCAGATGGTACAAACACAGGCATATATTTAGAAGTTTGAATGTTCATATTACAAAGCTTAGAAAAACTAAGAGATGAACTTGGGCATACTAGTGCATATTTCCCTAATAGAGTAGTTGCTATTCTTTCCCACATGCGGGAAGAAGTACATGGTGAGGTTCCCTATAAAAAAAATGATGATGTGACCAAAGAAATGATTTAAAAAACTTGTTTTCCATTCTATCAAAATAAACGTAAGGTGAGGGGATACTAGGTCACCAAATGTGTGGATCGTGCTATGGCCACATTGATCTACTTGCGATTTCTCATAGCACATGGTCAATATCCAAACAATGACCATATTCCATTATATTTTGTTTAGTAGTTGTATGTTGAGGTCCATTTGGGCCTCAAAGTCAACTACCTAGACATTCCACCATATGCTAGTCAGGGGCGTGGTAGGATTGCTGATAGGCCCACTTATCATAATGCAGATAGACCAACCCTAGTGTTTAGGGAATTGGTTGGTGGCAGGTCTCCTACTCTCACCCCAACTTTGTCCCCCTTAGCAGATCAGGTTGTTGTTGCTTCCCAAAAGGAAGCAATTGACAGTTTAGGTGACATTGCAGCTGCCACCACTAGGATATCTATTGATTGTGTGGGTTAGTATTTGATGTCTAGATATTCACGATTCACACCATTTGCAGAACAACACAATAGCATGGATCCTTTTACAATGATAGACATCCCTACACCCACACAACTCGATAGACTTACAGTAGATATGGCGCATAGGACTATGCATTATTTGGTTGAGGACCTCTTGGAGTCATATTCCTTCATCACATCATACTATGGGATCACTATAGAGCAGGTTAGAGGTCGTTTGGCTTTAGGAGTTCATTCACATCCAGGATCCCATCACTCTTATCCCAAAACTAGTGCACATTGGGATCCACATACAGATCATTCGACTGCTGCACAAACTATGGTTTTTATGGATTTGTTGACGTACGGTCCTGGTTTGTCATCACCGATGCCATCTCAGTTGCATAGTCCCATTCAATCATCATTTATAGCACGACATGTGATAGATCAAATGGATGTAGATGTTGACTCATCGCTTGAGCGTATGGTTGATTTTGTGGAGACAACCATTGCAGAGGACTTAGATCATCCAATATCAAATGATGTACATGTATGTGTGCATGTGCATGTGCATGCTTGAATTCTTTTTTTAATTATTTTTAAATTTTAGTTTTAACTAGATATTCATGTACTAATATATATGTATATGTATTGTAGGTGGACATACCTCATATTACTCCTAGCCTTGGTTTAGATCATGTATGCCAACATGACTCTGTGAATGATTTTGTTGCCAGTGGACATGTGAGTTTTAAATTTTTATATATACACGTGTATATGTACATGCATATGTATGCATAGATCTAGATAGATATTTAAAAATACATGTACATTCTTAAATAAATTTCATAAAATTTATAATATATTATATGTATTTAACACATTGTGTACACAATTTTATCTGCAAGGCTTGACACATTTATCAGAGCAGGGTTCTCATTTAGATAATCATTCAACTAGGATGCAACATTCATATTAGGCTTTGCACTAGATTTATGATCTCTATTACATTTGCTTATATGATGATCTCTAGTAGTCAACATTTGATGATCTCTAACTTACATTTTCTTATATGATATACATTCACATTTTCTTATGTTTATATGTTTATTTTAATTCAATCTATGTGCATGCACCTCTTTTCTTATAACATATTTATGTTTATACATTGAATCTATCTACATTACATGTGTTTATTTATGTTTAAATGTTTATGTACATTAATAGATACATGTGTATGTATGTACATTTTACACTCAATAATGTGTTTATACAAATTTTAAATCTATATTTAGAGAACTCATGCTCATGTATTTATGATTTATATATGTTAAAGACATGTTAAATGTGCGTTAAATAAGAGTAAGAGGTCAATGAATAAATCTATTATAAGCTAAATAAATGTATATAGAAAAAAAATCTTTGAGAATTTGAGAAGTAGGGGTGTAAAATTATTTCATAAATAATTTCTTAATCTACACCATTATTTAACATAATCGTTTTTTCCTACAATCATATAAAATTATAGATTTTTAAAGAAATTAAATGCATAATTTGCTAGTTTCAACTTAGGATAGGAAAATTTTCTTCTTTGAAAGATTAAGAAAATTCAATTGAAATTATACCTCTATGTGCTCAAATCATTGTTCTACCCTCTCTACATCTCCTCCAAATGAAAATATCTCAACTATTGATTTAGAACCATCAAGGTGTGTTTGGTAAACTAGAATGAGCATGGAAATTTTCCTCTACTATATATTGGGTTGTTCCCTTACTCTATAATGAGCATAACTTATCTAAGAGACACTTTATTAAGCACTATGTTATCTCATTGGTTGAGATAATCTTGCACCTTTAGTATCAAGATTGAGGAATCTTACATTTATATCCATGCTTATGGTTTTGTTTGGGAAAATATTATGTTTTTGACAAGGAACAAAATTCTAAAATTTCTATGTTGCATACCTATACATTAAATAACAACAAACTCCACAATGAAATACCTTGTTTGATTACCACTTTATTCATTTAAACTAGGATAGGTATTCCATACACTAGAATGCATTTTAATTTTAATTTTTTTCCATATGCATATAAATACAAGCTTATTATTCATTATTCCATATCAAATTGCAAGATTAATTCACATTTATATCACTTGGAGAGAAGATTTTGGAGAAGATATTTTTGTACATTTATCAAGGAGGTAGATTTTGGAGAAGAAGAGATTTTAGCATTTTTATCAAGGAGGGAAAATTTTGGAGAAGACAACTTTGCATTTTTATAAATCAAGGCAAATTTTGGAGGAGAATTTACCTTTGGTAGAGGATTTGTTCTGAGTCATCTTTAACTTGAAGAAGAAAATGGGACAACAAAGAAAAATAAAAAATAAGGTTCAATGAAAAATTGTCAAAAGAAGAAGAACAAAGGAGGCACGGACAAAACTTGGTAAATTATCATAGAAAGAAACAAGGTACATGCTTATTTCTTCTCTCTCTCTCTCTCTCTCTCTCTCTCTTATGTGTGTTTAAGACTTTTATTAACACCTCAATGTTTTCCTTATAAATCTTTGATTTTATTTGTTCAACTCCACTTAAATAGCTCATAGTATCTTACTTTCTTTGCTTGCATGTAAATTCAAACAACAAGCAGGAAATTCTCAAGATGAAGTCGAGCCAAATCTAGATATTGGATCAAATGAATCCGACGAAGAACACATGCACCTTGAAGATAGGGAGGAGGCCCAAGTTCAAACAATGCATGTTGAAGAGGGTTCGAGATCACTTCCTTCTACTAGTATGGATGAGCATATAAAACTAGCTGAAAAGGTGAGGAAACAAATTTCTTATAGAAATTTAGATCATTTAATTGAGATGGATATGGAGAAACTCAAATGTTATGTCGACCAGCCTGTAAATAAGAGTAAGAGGTCAATGACCATTTCAGTCATCTTGAAACACTTGGAAAAACCCAATTGTTATCACGTTTACTTCTTCGTAATGAGCTGAAAGAGTCATAACAATTGTTGGGTGTGCATTCAACATCAAATAAGAAGAAACACATGGAATTACAAAAAGATATTGTTGAAAATATTAAAAAAGGTTTAGATTCCATTGGGAAAGGATCTCGATCAGTGGATAAGGCCACTACAAGAAGGGTGATGCTGACATCTATTATAAATCAAGATATAACAAGAAAAAGAAAAAAGTCTGCACTTTCGACTGAAATTGGTTATATAGAACCACACTAATAAAATATGAGAAAAAGAGAAAGGTTTTGGATGATAGTTCAGAAGGAAAATGGGCAATTATGTGTAGAGCTCCCCATTCTGACAGGATTGAAGATGTTGTTAGGAACTTGATTTCAAGTTTTTGGCATGATCAAACTCATCCATCATAAAATACTAGAGATGTTATAAGACACAGGATTGGGCCTGGTATTTATGAAAATCATATTAAACATTGGCTAAACATAACACAACTTGAGATGTATATGAACTTTTGTAATACATATCCTCATATAAATATTGGGCAAACAATGTTTGAAAAGTTAAAGCCATATTATGTGAAGATAAACAAATTTTTTGAAACTTTTTGTTGCCATTATCATATTGAATTTGATCTCTACTATTAAGTGTTTCGAAAGATGAGAGAAGAAAGTTATGGTTTTCAAAATGCACCTCCTAAACAGGTAAGTTTGTTCATAAAGGATATGTTATGTGATCATGAAAATGGACCTCAAATAAATTGCATAAAAGGAATTTTTGAATCATGTGGAAATTTGGCTAAATTTCCTTCAAGAAATGAAGATACTGACCTAACAAAGACAACAAACTGCAAGAGTTACAAGTATGTAAAATTTCAAACAAATTTTGGGAAAGAATCCACAAGGTTAAACTATGTAGAAGAGGAGATTCCTATTGGAAAATTTATGGAATTTTTTTGAAAATTGATACAACCATACATACATCATTCCTTTTTTGCTAAGTGGAAAGCACAACAATTTCAAACATTGAGAGATACTTTCCCACTTGGAAAGGTTCTATCAATAGTTGACTTTGCAGAAAATTATTCTTTTGTACATTAAAAGGAGATTCAATCAGAATATTACTTTTCAAAGCAGATCACTATTATGGTTCATGTGTGTTATCGACATGTACAATCAAAATTGGATGGTGTTGAGAGTACATATGAACAACAATCCATTAAGAAAGAATATCACTTTTATATTAGTGATGATAAAGAGCATGACACACTTTCTGTACAACATTGCTTTACAATTTTTTTTGAGAATTTGAGAAGCAGGGATGTAAAATTTGAAAAGAATTTTGTATGGTCAAATGGATGTGAAGTAATTCAAATCATCATGGCCATTTTATGCACTATCTAGATATCATAAAACTTACAAAATACCACATGTTTGGAGTTTTTTTTTGAGTGGGCATGGAAAAGGTGAGCGTGATGAAGCAAGAGCTTGCATCAAACATGCTTTAAGAATGCATCAAACATGCTTTAAGAATGCATCAAACATGCTTTAAGAAAGCATCAAATGAGTTATTCAAAAGATCATATAGACAATGCACATGATGTTTTTGAATGGTGTAAGAAACACTTTGCATCAAATGAGGTCAACACATCTTCAAGAACAAACCAAAGTAATCCACATAGAGTGTTTTGAGAGATATGAGGTATGTAGAAATTTCATTTTCAAAAATTTGAATTTATTTAAATTTAATTTTTTTATATATACAAGTTTGTTCACATAATTTTGTTGTATATGTATCTAGGTGTGGATAGAAGATCAATGCATGGATGCAAGAGGGTAGACAAAACAAGATCTTTGAATTGTGTTATGAGTTCAGATAGTCACCCTAGATGGACATTATACACAAGGGATTACTCTTGTTTTTGCACTAGCTGCATTGCAGGAAAAATCTGATCATGTATGCAACAACCAAGAACTTGGATATGTTAGTAAATGGGATATGGGGCCACTACTTTTTTTTAGAAACATATGATGAAAATGAGGAAGAAAGATTTGAAGACATTCCTTTGATTTCAATTGATTATGACCATATTTTAGGATTGGTTAGAAAAGGTACATGTATAAGTTTTCAATAATTAAATATTATATATATAGTTAATCATCTTTAAATTCTAGAGACATTTCTAACTTTTTGTGTAAATTTGGTGTATAGGAGATGTTTTTGCAGTCATAGCAGATCCTGGAAACATAGAAGGTGCTAGCTATTATTTATTGTGTTGCATAGATGAGAGGAATAAGTTAACACAACTTGAAACAAGTGATGGAATGTTATTTCCCACAGGGGAGTTTGAATCTAAAATTATATATACATTGTGTTCACATGTACACATTACATTAAAAAAATTAAATATATATTGTACAAAATTTGAGCACGAAAGTGTTGTACAAGTTCACATGTCTTACCTCGGGTTCATGTTTACCACGTGCAGGTTCTGTTGTAGTGCAATGGATATATCTAGAACAAGTCAAAGTTGTTCAACATGGGATTAATTTTGTTGACTATCAACTTGATAACAAGGTATATTAATATAGTCACCTAATATTTGCTATCGCCCTACATCTTCATGTAGTTCCACATGCACGTGGACAAAAAAAATGGAGACTAGATAGTGATGATCATCAAAAAATTTACCTGTTATTGAAGAGCGGGCTGAACTAGAATGTTTGAGTTAGATTATATCCATGATTTTCAAGCTCACTTGTACATGTATACATGTTCAAGTGAGAACTTATAGTAACTTGTACATAGTTGTAAATCATTTTGTGTAAATTCCAATTATATGTACATATTTGTTCCATGGAATTCTTAAGTTCAAGAATCTTTGATTTCATTTGAAAGTTTAACTACACTTATAGCATCATCTCTCACTTTTTTTGCTTGCATGTAAAATCATATATATGCTTTTGAAATTCTTGTTTAAAACCTAGTGAAGTTTTAAAAAATCATTTTGCCTAAATTACAACTATACACTCTTATTTTTTTTCCATGGAATTCTTAAGTTCATTAGAATTATAAGCATAAATAGAATTATAAGAAAATATAATGTCACCATCTGTAAATAGATCTTATGAAGGAAATGTACTTATAGTCAATGTATCATTAGAGACAAAAAAATGTACTATCACTTCATATAAGAGATATTTAATATGTGATGATCATGGAGTGGTGAAATAAGAATGTCCAACAAAGTGGGATAGTGCTGATGGTCAAAATAGCACAACATAAAATAGAATATCTCTGCCCTATTTCTCTTGAAAAAGAAAGACAACATGTAGTAATCTAACTTCCAAGGTCCTGATAGTTGGTTCTCAACTATGCTGATGTCACTCAATGGCCAATGTAATTGTAATATTCGAGGGGCCTTTGCTTGTAATAAAGGACACAAACTGCATCAGATCAATTAACCTGCGTTGGGGGGGCGGGGGGTTTAATTAAATAGAAAAAGATAGATCAAGGCACAAATCAGTAAAACATGAAAAGAATTCCTTAACATCCAGACATATATTCTCAACAAGTGTTTCTTAATAGATCAAAACCATAACATGATGTAACCCATAGAAAAATCCATACCATTGCATATATTCATAGTGCTTGATTTAATCATCACAACAATTCATCAAAATGTTGGAGAAAGTGCCTCAATTTACTGGCTTGGATCTCTAAGAGAGGCTTGACGAGTTTATGCCCTTATTGCTTTGACACGGTATTCTCATTTTGGTTGGCATGACCCTGATCAATGAGATCCCGAGGGTTGTCACAGTGATGGGCTGATGGGCGTAAAGTTGGCAGAATGTTTGTTGGCCTTGGCTTTTTTGGTAGAACAATCATCTATTGGTGGAAGGAAATGCTAAGTCTTGTCGATGTGTCGATATATTGCATCAACGACTGCTATCGGCTTCATCTGATGGTGTTGGCTGCTTTCCGTGACATCCGAAGGCAAGTATAGCCTAAAACCTTTTTGTCGAGCGAAATTTCCTGTGCGCATGACGTGTGGCAGCCTGTTAAAGAGGTGAGTGCAATGAAGAGAAGGTGGGCCCCGAGCTTCTTTAGGCGAAGGGATGTTTGGCCATGGACACTTGTCTGCACCTTGGGAGTTCCCTAGGGAATCTAGTGGATGCCGCTAGAGATTCCCTGAAGGAGCTCCAATGGCTTCCACGTAAGCCAAGCAAAGTGCGCAAGCAGTGGACACGTGGCAGCCTCAAAAGCTCATTCCAAAAGGGCTCATGGGAATCTTGGTGATTCCCTCTTGGATGCCTCAAAACCTCTTGAGCAGCGGACACGTGGCTTATGGGACCCAATAGGGTTGGCGGTCGATGTTTTGGCGATAATGGATTATTACCGGCTCAAAATGTAATGAAAGAGTTAGCGATAGTGAAGGGTTTTCAGAGCCTGATGATAGTTGACCAATCACTGCTCGGTCAAGTGGCGGAACGAATCACAATGCGACATGTGACAATTTCTCATCGGTTTTTTTTGTACCGTTGTTGCAAAAGAACATTAATTGCCAGAAGTTGGATTGGTGAGAAGCGATTTTATTAAGCAGTCATATGAGATCGAAGTTTGGCCCTTGATAGAGCCTGAATTTAGTATTTTCTCTGAAACAAATTTATTGCGGGGGGGTTTGATGCAGGATTGCAAGTGGATCTGATCCGAGATCGATTTGGCATGTCAGTGAATAATTGAAATGAATGCACCCTAATTGGTGGTTGTATGGAGACTTGTAATAGTCGGTCTTGATTAGAAGTTAGAGAGTTTTAGAAATAGCAAGATACTAAAAAAGAGTAAGTATTCACTGTATGCCAAAAATAGCATTGTAATAGTGAGTGCATGAAAAATCAAGTGCTACTATGAGCTAACTATTAGAGAGCGAGGACAGTAACTCTATATGTAATCTTTTTCTTATTGTAATACAAAGTGTCTCTTGGTGTGGTGGGTTTTTTCTCGAAAGGGTTTTCCCACGTAAATCTGGTGTTATCTCTAAAATCATTTTATTTCTGTTACTCTTTTTTCCCTACATGTGTTCATGTCTTAAGTGTTTTAATGTTTTAAAACTAGTCTTTGCATGTCTCCTCTGTGGTTTTAGCGTTAGGAAAGCATTTATGCACCTTTGCTTTTTCTTACACAAAATACTACAAGATTTAAAATAAATCCCTCATTCGTTGCCAATAATATAGATCAAATAGACATAACAGTAATTTCATTCACAGATAATCTAATGAAATAATCTTAAAAATCCGACTTTCTTTGTTGATTTGCATCAAGGAGAAAACATTTAGGCTCAGCAATTCACTGGCATATAGATTGATTATAGTTCATTAACCTCATCCAAGAAGTTCAACTCCAACATAAAAAAAAAATTGTATAAAAAGTGTATCTAAATTAAACATGAATTTAAAAGTGTCCTTGCTCAAAGCTATAAAATCCTATCTACTATCATCAGGTGGCTAATCCTACTTCAATCATCCAACCTTTACAAAATAGAGTCTTAAAGTACATATAGGTTTTCCAAGCATAAGTCTCTCTCAATCAAAGACCCAGATCCACAAATCAAGGAATCATAACTAATGAAGGAACTGGACTGGTGAAGGAAAGGTGATTGCCTCTCTATCCCAAAATCTGACACCCAAAGCATAAAATTTGATTGCCTTGCTATCAAGGCTCCTGCAATATAGAAGAGAAGAGGAAGTTGTATGTTATGAAGAGAAAACTCTGCTGCCAACTCACTCTTGTGTTTGATGCTCAATGAGATATTCATCATAATTGGAGAACACACTTGTTGAAGGACGTCCACATCAGGTCCATCTACCCAACTGTCTTCAAATTTGATCCTCTTTAACTCTGCTGAGGAAAATTCCTGCATATCTTTCAATTTTCTTAATTCCCTCCTGGCAAATTTCACCTCATCTTTAATCTCCATAAGTATATCTAGCAACAAGTCTTCTCCATCATCCTCTTTTTGCATTACCTCCTGGAAACTATTATTCCATTTTTCTTTTAACTTATCCAAAGGCATGCCCTCTTTAACCGATATGTCCACATTGACTAGAATGGCTATTACAACTTCTAATTCATCAAGTTGCTCATTCAAGTCTTTACTATCATCTTGAACTTCACTTCTATGCTTATAAATGAAGTTAGACCTAAACCGAATTATGCTTGAAGTCTTTTCCAGGAAATCTACATTATCCTCTTCAAGAATTGATTGCTCCAAGAGAGTTGACTTTGGTACCTTTTTGATATCCTTCATCCTCTGAACATATTCTTTGTATTCCTCTTCCTATTTCCCTAGGTCCTCAACATGATGATTCATTTCCTCTATCAAGTCCAATGCTGCTTTATGGATTTAAAAACTATCAACCAACACCTCTCCAACTTCTTGATTAAGTCTTTCAATCCATTCGTCAGGCATCCCTATTTTATTTCTCATTTGTACCAAGTCATTAGCTTCTTTCTTACTGAGTAGGACTAGAGTTTCTGGAGCAGCAACCTATTGAGATACCGGAGTAGAAACATCCTTTAAGAATTTGTGTAGCTGATCCAATTGAGCTTTAAGCTCATCCTTATTTTGCTTGTATTTAATCATTCTAGACTTGGTGGAGGAAGCTACAACATCAATGAGATTCATCTGCTAGTTCCTTGTAGGTCCCCCCAAGTTAACTGCGCCTAATTGGTAATCAACTATTAGCATATCTTCTCTATCCTTGTCCACCACTAGAATTGCACATTCAACAATGATCTCTTTTGCATCTGTGAGCCTCGTGGAATGAAGAACCCTAGCATTATTTTTGGGCCTTTCCTTCTCTATTTCCTTCATCATTTCTTCCCAGTTGAGAGGCTAAGGTGAAGTTATTTGTTTCTTCTCAAGATCCAGCTTCAACCATGTAGGAGCATTAGGAGTGGTCACCATTTTTGTAGAGGAAGAGGCATCAGTGGTAGAAGATAGTGGTTGTAATAAGGTGGCTCTAGGTTGAGAATCAACCTCTTGGACATTATGTTGTTCCTTTTGTGTATTTTCTTGTGCCACTCTTTCAGCTTCTTCCTTATCCTTTTGTTCCCGCAACCTCTTATCTTCTAATTCTTTCTTTAAACGTTCTTCTCCTAACCTCCTCTCCTCAAGCATTTGATCTCTTTGATTTTACAAATTCCTGAGCTTGTCCTCTACTTCTGTCTCCTTGTGTTCATGCTTGGCCAACTCTTCAACCTCCTTTTCTCATCTTAGGCGTTCTTATTCTTCCCTTTTCTTATAAGATACTTCAATAATCTTGAATTTAGCCTCAATGGCTTCTTTTTCTCTCCTTTGTCTATCCTTTTCCTCTTCAAGATCATGGATCTTTTGCAGCATTTCCATTTTATCATTCTCTTCCTTTTCCTTGAGTTCCTGATCCTTTTGTTGTTGTTTAGCCAATGCTTCAGCTTGCTATTTGGCCTCTAACTCTTGCTGTTTGAGCAGTGCATCAGCTTGGGCCTTTGCATCTGATTCCCTCTTAGCTTCTTCAAACAATTTCCATTGATCTTCTTCTGTCAAAACATGTCCAGTTTTTGCATCCTCGGTTTCATCAAGAGATACCTCCACATGTGTTTCTTTATTCGACAGAGTATCCTCAAAATCTGTTTCTACATCATGAATTTCAACTTTGGGCTCCTTTCCTTTCAAGGATTCAACTTCCTTGTGAATAATTCCTCTAGGCATTTCCTTAGTTGGTTGCTCTGTAAGAGAGGGTCGAGTAGATGGCTCAACTACAATTGATGTTGAGGCCCCGGGTCCTATTGGGATTTCCTCTTCATGTACTTCAGGTAGATCTTGAGCAGGAACGTCAAGTTCAAATTCTTCTATATTAGGAGGGAAGAACTCCAAGGGCTCCTTAGGAGGCATTCTTCTTTTCATTCTCTTGTACCCTTGAGTGGTACCTACACCTTTCCTCTTCTTAGAAGTCTGAGTCTTAGGTTCCTTGGTTCTCAGCTCAACCCATTGGATGCTTCTATCCAATACCGGCCTTGCTATCTATTTAATATCGATGGACTCCTCCGCACTCCAATCCATAGGATCCAAGTCTTTGGTACCTATATTCTGTACATCCAACTAGGGATCCAAAGTCACCCCATCATCTAACAATGTTTTGGGAATATCTATTTTTATCCCATACTCCACCATGAGTGGGATAGGAAATCTCTCATATTTTCTCCTCCTTAGATCATAATCATCTTGAAGATCATTCCAAAAGTCCTTCAACAGATTGAAGTGTTTTTCAAAAACAGAAGCAAGAAAAGAATTCATCTTCTTTTTAGGATCATAATGCTTCATAGTAGTGTACAAGCCTAACTTCAGGTGCATCAACTCATTGCAAACTACCTTGGCTCCCACAAGGTGTGGACAACTATATTCACCCTTCATGGGGAACTTATGACAACCAGTCTTATGTTTTATACCAAATTTGGATTTAACCCCCAAGGCTTGATAAATGAACTCCATCAAGAAAATCCTGTTATTACAACACTTAGGGAGCAAGTGAGGGTGACCATCAAATCCAGCCAGTCTAAAATAAGTAAACCTGGGGTATTGGATGAACCAATTTCCCCACTATGCAATAAATTTCATGGCTTCTTGACTCAATCTATATCCTACATCTCCTGTGAGATGGTTAATAATGACATATAGAAATGCATCATTAACCCTTCTGTAATGCAGCTCAGAAGTCTGCAAGGTGAGTTGATCATAATAATTCCACACCTTATTCTATCCATCAGCTTCTCCCAAAATCCCTTCTGTTTAAACCCGGAAAGATGCCTCTTCTTACTGCTGCATAAACCACATAAGAGGTCATGAAGAAAATCTTAGTTTCTCTCACTCTAATCATTTGGTTGTGTATGCACTCAGACATAATCATAGGCCAATCAAATTGTTGCTTGCCATCTAGGATAGTCTGAATGAATGGAAACATCCATTCCTTGAATTGTAAGGCATCTCTTTTTCCAAATACTCTAGATAGCATCATTATGATGTCCCCAATATCCTTGTAGAAGTGTGCCCTTTTAGGCTGATCCAAAATCTTAACTAGGGACTTTTTCTTAGCTCTCATCCATCTCTTGTTCAAATGAGTTTTGTTAGCCTCCTTATTGTTACTATATATTTTCAAGGCCTTCGCCTCATTGAGTTGCCTAGGATTCTGTGGAGTGGGCACATTGAACATGAATTGAAACATTTGTGGAGTTAGATCAATAATAATATTGCCTTGTGAGTCCACACATTGCCTGGTAGCAGAATTATAAGCTTCAGCTGCTATCATTATTAATTCAAGACATTGGACTGATAGGAAATAGAGCAATATGAGCCAATTCGGAGTCAACAATCCTTTGAGTCCTCCCTGTTACCTCCTCAAAAAATGTTTCCATGTACAACTCCTCACAATGGAATGGGCCCAAGTTAGTATTAGTTATATCCGCCCAATTAGAATCCACCTTAGAAGCAGTGATGATAGGATCCTGATGCTTGTATTTCAAGGTATAAGGGAGATGCTCCGACTTGATCTTTTTAGGCTTTACTCTTGGTTTTGAAGTCTCTACAGGTTGAATCCTTTGAGAAGCCTCACTCGATGCTCCTGACATCTCTTAATTTATGCAAAAAAACCCAATATTAGATCCATAAGAAGTGTAAAAACCAAGTTAGAGATCTCACCCCTTATATACTTTATTCATACTTAGCGAAAATTACATACTCATCGGAGGCGGGACTAGGCAAAAGAACACCCCTAGAAGGATTTAAAGCACTGCCAGGGTCAAGACCAGAATGAAAATTGGAGTCTGAACAAAATACATAGTTGGATCGGGAACGAAGACAAAATGGTCATCAGAACCAAGACCAGAATGAAATTTGGACCCGATACATGAAGAAATTCCAAATCCCTATCCCGTTTTGCTTCCGGTTCTAACAGAGTGAAATACATTTTGATAATTTATAATTCATAGGAAGTGGGCTCGGGAACAGATCCGACATGTATTGCAAATAAAGGTTTACAAATAGAATCATTTCTGGATCTGATTCCAGATAAGATCAAACATGACATCATCATTAGAAGTTTCACAATATAGCGAATTGCATTATGACCTTAGTGTGAGGT
Source organism: Sequoiadendron giganteum (assembly GCA_007115665.2). NCBI lineage: Eukaryota > Viridiplantae > Streptophyta > Pinopsida > Cupressales > Cupressaceae > Sequoiadendron > Sequoiadendron giganteum. Next base: position 514,234,239 of record CM021102.1, read on the forward strand.
CATCTGATAAGCCAATGAGGCTTAAAATAATAGTACTAACCTATCCCCCCCATACGACCGAGGGGAAACCAACGACTAGGGCACAACTTCAAATTAACATGAATGCGTCAAACCCTAGTTTATGAAACCATCGACTTAAGAAATTAGGGCATCAAAACTCTGCATGGAAATCATCGAGTCATCACAAGAAAAGGACAAAAAGGTTAAATAACAGATCAAAGATCATTAAAAAACCCTAGAATCCCTCTAAAAATGATACCCTAAGCCCTAGAGCATGGTGGTATGGACACGATCAACGTGAAAATGATAGCGATGATTAAGAACAAACCAGACCAGACAAAAAAGAAAAGAAAATAAGACAAGAAAGGAAAGAAAAACAAAAGGAAAAAAAAAAACAACAACAAACAAACAAAGATCCACAAGTAAAACTCGTGAATCCCACAAAGAGCAACAAATAAAAAATGAAAGCAACAAAATGAAAAAGGCAAACAAAACTGAAAAAAGAACACCTACCTCAAAACACAACTCAATAACTTGGCACTTGATCCAAAGTGCACACAAATGCTTTATTTTTGATCAAAATCGTGCTTCCCCTGCTCTATCTTAGCTCTGGTTCGATATTACTTGTTAAACAATAATAATAGCCATCGATTTAACCTTAATTAAGGTTAAATATCCATTTTCATACATGTGAGGAGCCTGAAATTAATGCCATTAATGTGGCAGGTCGGGCACAAAATCGTTGTGGGAATAGGCACAAAACTATCGTGCTACTGAAGTAGAACGGTGAACAAAACAAGGAAGCGGGATTAGAATTGGGATCGAGATCGATCAGGGAACTTTGTAAAGTTCCAAGTTTGATTCCGGTTCCAGTTCCACTTCTGCTTCTGACAAAGACAAAGAAACGAAGGGAAAAAACAAAGAAAAATGGTGAGACCGAAAACAGGATTGGAAACACCAACCCCGAGACAAAATGGAAAAAGGAAAACCACAGAGGTGGAGACAGGATGGGAACCAAACTTGGAACTTCACAAAGTTCCAAGTTTGAGATCCATTCCGGATCCAGCCCCGTGGAAGGGAAAAAAAAATAGATCGAATAGGCAAACATGAAGAAACTAGTGAGAGTGAGATCGAGACTGAATTAGGTAGCGAAACTCAACTAAGTTCCAAGTCAAGATTCAATTCCAGTTCTGGTTCTGCCAGAGAAAAAAGAACAAAAAAAAAAGACTTGGAGAAAAGAACAACTCCAAAAACCTTGCCGAAAAAGACCCAAAGACAAGAAACAAAGAGGGGGACACATTTTGACCAAGGCAAAGATGGGGTGGTTATGTAGGGCATAAAAAATGGCGACTTGGCTAAGAAAATGGTTTACCCATTTTCAAGATGCCGAAGAATTTAGTCACCCAGAACCTTTTGGTTTATGAATCATGTTAACTTGAAATAAGATCAGATATGCAAGGTAAGGCCGAGTTGGAATTTTAGATGTATGTCATCATGAACTACTTTTAGCCTAATTGTGTGCATATATGGTGTATCCTTCTTTATAAAAAATTCCCCACCCCTGAACAACTACACCTAAGATCCAAGCTACATAGGTTGAGTCCTTCAACTGTCATGCAATGAAATCCTAGGCATTGCTCCACTGCCAGACAGGCATCCATAGCCCCAACAGAGATACCTCTAGTTCTCTTCAATCATTTCTCTACTACTAGACAGGCATCCATAGCCCCAATAGAGATAATTGAATCACTCATTTGATATTGAGTTTTACCTTTCCTTTCAACAATTCTCTTTTCTTTTTCTTGTTTTAAACACTTTACTTGTGGAAATTCTATATGGACTTTTCTCAATACTCAGATGTAATTGATCTGAAATGTGGGTTGAGAACTACAATAGACCTCATGACAGTTTTGGAGTCATATTTTTCACTCGAATCAGAGATACAACCACCTTGAGGTAAGTAAGCACTTTACTTAGGCAGATGTCCTATCTATTTTGTGACATACTTTAATCATAATTCATGAGATATTTACAATGTACCTTATCCTTAATAAATTTTCAAACCAATGTTAGAATGGTCATAACCCGTAAGTTTAGAATGAAATCCGTCAACAGAAGCTCCCTGAAAATACCTAAATCAATTTCTCTCCTAGTGCCTACATCATACTTTGAATAACAACCCCTTATCTTGGAATTGATGGAAATGAAGATCCCCAACGAACAAGACAAAACAAACAAAAAAAAACAAAGAAAATGAAACAAAGGAAAAGACAAAAAAAAAGAACAACTAATTACATTTAGTACAAACCTTTCAAAAAATTAGACCTTTATGAGCCAAATTAATGTTTAAGAAACTGACCATTAATAGGTAATGGAACAGGTTCTCCTATCAAAGCAATCAATCAGAAAGCATTCTTGCCTAGTATCTCAACTATTTGATATGGAGCCAACCAGAGTCTATCAAACTTTTGGTGGTCCCCCTTTCTCTCCTTAGATTTATCCCATACTAAAACAAGATCTGATATCCTAAAGGCCTTTACCTTGGCCCTCTTGTCAAACCAGCCACTGTAGGATTTGACCCCAATTTCTGATGGCCTTTCGTTGGAATCGTGATGAAACATTGTTGGCCGGCTGATGATTAACAGAAGTCAGTGTCATCACTCAAATTTCGTCTACATCCCAATGGGTTGCAAAATGTCGACCTCACGACACACACTCATCGGAACCGCGATGCAACTTTGTTGATCGCGCGACGAACAGTGCCCAGATGACGGGAGGCATACCTTCACCAAACTATCAAATTAACAATGTACGTTCGTTTCCATTACGACACAAATTCGACATATTGGAAATATCGTTGAGAGATCAATATTGTTATAGGGATCAAAATTGCTTGAAAAGATATTTTGGGAGGACTAGATTTTTGTCTCAGCGATAACTTTTCATCGTCGAGATACACATCTTGTCTCATCGACAAAGCATGAGGAAGCATATCGACAAGACACATATTATCGAAGTAAGTTCTGAAGGTCTACCCGAGCAGCTATATGACACCGATAAGATTACATTGGCAGGAGTCTTGGAGACATAATTTAGATTGAAATAGTGACATAAGTTCGTCGAAAAAGCAATGAAATAGGCAAGTCATTACGGCAAAAATTTGTCGGATGGATTGCAAATTTGTTGGACGTTTTTGCGGTTCATCATATATTCGATGAGAAAGTGCACATTTAAAAAAAAAAAAACCTATTCATTGAAAGATCAAGACTATTACAGCGATCAAAATTGCCTGAGAAGATATATCGGGAGGACTGGTTTTTTGTCTCAGCGATAACTTTTCATCGGCGAGATAGACATATTGTCTCACCGAGGAAAGCATATCGGCAAGACATATATCATCAGAGTAAGTTCTGAATGTCTACCCGAGTAGCTATATGATGCCGATAAGATTACATCGGCAGGAGTCTTGGCGACATAGTTTAGATTGAAATAGCGATAGAAGTTCATTGAACGAGCGACAAAATAGGCAAGTCATTATGGCGAAACTTTGTTGGATACATTGCAAATTCATCGGAAATTTTTTCGGTTCGTCGTAAATTCGACGAGAAAGTGCATTTTTTTTTAAAAACCTTTTCGTTGAAAGATCAAGACTATTACAGCAATTTGAGGCCTGTTTGTAGCAGCAATAATGATAACTATTTTCTTGGTTTTCATACAAGCCATCTCCATCAACAAAGCTTTGAAACCAAATCCACACACAACATGATGTTCATAGTGAAAAGTTAGCACTTTCTTTCATCTTTGCAGATTGGTTTGATGCTTCAAACGATGCATTTCTTATATTGAAAAGTGCATTACTTACCTTTTTGAGCTTCTCTTTATTTTGATAGTAGTTTAATAATCTCTACTTAACAGGGCCAACCACGTGAAGGTAGAAGCTCATTTGGCCCTTCCCCCCCCATCCCCCCCCTCACATCACTCTCAATTCCCCATACCTGATCATATAACATTAATCATTCATTCATCCATTAATAACATATAACATTCATTCATTCATCCATTAATAACATATAACATTCATTCATTAACATATAACATTTTTTCATTAAGATATTCAGATTCATTCATTAACATATTTCTTTTTTTCAGTTTTTACACATTATCAAAAATATGGCTGTCATAATATGATTACAATCATTTTTTTTTTGTTTCTTTTTTGCAGCTAAAAAAAGCTGAAGTGGAGTATCATTTTCAAAATCATTTGTGCCCCCTTGAGTTGTTTCGAGCTCTGCTCATGATCTTAATGTACGCCTAGTCGTGTACTCACAACCGTGTGGACGCGGCTGCAAGGGGGGGTCTGCTGCAATAGCAAAGAAATGTTAAATTGATATGTTTTATTATTATTGTTACACGTATTTCATTAATTAAAAGAACATAAGAGTGGTGCTCTTTACCTGATTGGGCCACATAATTGATATTGTCTTATAGCCTCATGCTCAACATGTTGAACACCCTCTAAATCCTGATCTACAGTTGAAACATGAAATATTACATTAATTAATACACCAATTGCAATTAAAAATGTTTGAAAGAACATTAGAGTGGTCCTGTTTACCTGATGGATCCACATCATGTTCCTGATCTTGTCTAGCCTGATCATGCTCAACATGTTGATCACGCTCTACATGCTCTAAAGTTGAAACACGAAAGGTTACATTCATTAATACACTAAATGCAATTAAAGATGTTTAATTGTATTAATCCATACTGTGTTTTGTATAGCACATGAATACATCTAGTATCGGGATGCACACCATGGCCTTCATCGGCAGGTTGCACTCCACCCTCACTAGGCAACATTCCAATGTCATGTGCAGGATTATCATTGCTTATATTTGTAAAAAAAATAGGCACATTACTATGGTGGAAATTAATAGTGAATAGATTGCACAAGTATTCAATTTGAAATAAAATTTATTGAGTTTATTTACCTGCGTGTTGGATGCAGTGGAAGATTGTGTTTGCCTAGTCGAGACTCTTAGCTGTTCAGTCAGGGCTCCATAGCCTTAGTCGAAGGCAATCTTTAGGTCCTCTTGTGTGGGCACTCTGTTGAAATCAAAGCCCTGCATTTTTGCATGCGATCATGAATTTTGCTTCTATGATGTGATAAAACCAAGATTGTTTGCAATTTATTATTTGGATGCAATATTTCATTTATTGATACTTACAAATCGTGTGGCTACTTTCATATAACCACCAGAGCCAAGTTTGTGCTGCCCATGTTTTTCTAGTCTTGCCTTTGTTTCCTTTGATGTGCCAGGTAGCCTATGAAAAATTTGAAATACGTTAGATTATTTAAAAAGAAAGATTAATTAGTATATAATTAAATTGATAGTATTACATACCTTCCTTGGCCCAGTAGTGTCTTTCCTTTCTTCTTTTCAGCCTTCTCCTTTCCATCCGACACCAAGTCTTTCCACTCCCTTTCTGGAATCATGGGGGGACGCTCGTACTTTCTATTCTTCTCTAAATGTGACCTATATTAGTTCCTCACATACTTTAGATAGGTACTAGCAGGACCTTGGTTCAGTTGAATGTTTTATCACCGAACAACACAACTAAATGGTTAATGAGCTCATCTTTTAAATCTTGATTTTGGGCATTCCACCATATACGTATGGTGGGCCCAAAGAGCTCCAATGAAATATCACTTAGATGTTTATAAAAAACATCATTTCCTGCAATTATAATGTAGGAAAATATTGCCATTTTGTAAATCAATATAATAGGGTGCTATCCCCACTGTTAGCACTTAAAATAATAATAATAATAATTAAAATATTTTAAAGTACTTGGGACCTTCTCTATCTGTATGGGAAGGAAATCCTCGGTCACCACAAATGTGACCGGCAATGTTCCCGTACTAGTAATACGGGAAGATCTAGGAAATGTTGCTAAAACATCACCAGTATCAGTGGCCTCTGCATCCATAGGTACTAACACATGTAGTGGCATGTGTTCGCTGCTAGAGGGTGGACTACCGAATGCCTGCATGGTATGTGTTGCCGACATTTCAGACGATAATATAGGCATAGATGATGGGGTCGGATGATGTGTTGTATGCACAAGAAGATCAGGATTGACACTTGTACCGTCCCCTACTTCCCGGGAAACACTTGCAGTACCTTGATCACGTCCAGCAGCATGATCATGAGGACGCAAATAATCCTATAAAAACAACACATATTTTAGTTCATGACATAAAAGAGTACAAAATATAAAACCATGAATGAACTTATGTTATAATTAAAGATCTCATGACAGCTTACTTCCAAGTTCTGTGCTCTCTGAGACAATATTTTAACCCTTTCTCTTATCTCATCTGTTTGAGGCACTATGAATACCAACTGAAGGATTTCTTGATTGCATTTTTTTTGGGCCTTCCTCATCATATCCACAGGGTTTGTGGAAAATGCGATGTCATCATCGCATAATAGTGACTGCACCTCCATATGGATGCTCTCCTATACTGCTGGTGCCTTTCCCCGATCAGCCAACTGCAACAAGAATATTAAAAACATTATCAAAATTAACCCAATAAACTCATGAAAAAAACATAATAATAAAACATTTTGCTCATATCTAATTTGTACAATTACAATGATGTAAACCTGTCGGATAGAAGCGCCTGAAGATGGATCGCGATCTGTGCTCTGGGCCGGAGCCTTCCTCGTATGATCAATGTCCCGCTGTGACAAAAATTAAATATAAAAAACATTACCGAAATGAAACCAATAGACTTACGAAAAAAAACATAATAATAAAATGGTATATTGGAGTCATTAATTGGAGGTTGGGTAAAATGGTATATATATAGTACATACCACCCCCATAGTAATTGTGTTTTTATCTAAGCGATTCAAATTGTAATTGATTAGCAACTATTCCCCTGCAGTTATTGATTTTATCGCACATACGAATACACGGTTTCCCTCTCGCGCCTCGAATATACAATTGGGTTGCTTATTTGTTGACCTAGGTTGTGTACTATTTATAAACCCTGCAATATTCCCTAATGCTTTTGACCTCCTGTCAATGTACCTAGCCACTCCTTTATTTTGATCCTTATCTTTTAGTTGTATATAATTTGTTGATAGTGCATACCTACGCATACTTTGTGTATATCGAACCAGCTGCATCCAATCTTTGTAACTGTAATAGGGTCCAACATACTCCATCAACTCAGTAACTTTGTCGTAACAGACTTTTATGCCGTCCATGCAAAATAGGCCCAAACCATGTAATGACGATGGTGCTATGCGATATATCCTCTCGTTGACACAAAGATCAGTGTTTATTGGAGGAAGTTCCTTGGGTACCCATTGTTTCTGTAGATGTTTGTACCTTAAGGGCACCTCAATGTCGCCTATGCTCTCATCATCATAAGAACATGACCCCCCTTCAGTAAGAAAAAATTCCATGCGTTTACAGAATTTTATTCTAATCTTTTGACCTCTAGTTGATCTCCCTCTTTGTAGACCTACTACATGTCTCGCTTTCCTCTTCTCTTCCTGAATTTCCCTCGCTTGAGGAAGACAAATCTGACAAATACCTATTTTGTGGTGCCTACACTCATAAGGATGTTGGATGAAGTTCTTTCATGGTGATGTGATCCGAAGGTGACATTATGATTAATTTATCATTTCATCGCTAGAAATTGACAAGTTATAAGGTAATCAAGTCTTGACAGATTGTAAGTTATTGTTACTACCGTCCAAATGTGTCCATCACAAATCAAATCTACTTAACGTCTTTGTGCAGCGTCTTTACAAGCATAAAGTAACTTCAAATGATAGTTTGGAGTTAGTTCTTTCTTCTTTCAGCAAGTATTGTAGCTCATTTTTGGAGCTTTCAAGAAAAAGATAGCATTATAACTCATTTTCATGAACTTGTACTCAACTATATTTTTACCTTTCAATCAATAAAAGCAAGCTATTTTTCCTTCTCTCTTGTCTAAAATTATTAGCCATGAAAGAGGACAACCATAAAAAAGGTAGAAAGGTTTGAAGAATGCAGTCATGATAATATTATATCAACCTTATTGGGTTCTTTGAAAGAAGAAGAAAACCATGAAGTTCCAAATCAATTTCTTGTATCACAAGAGCACCATAAGAGTAAGATGAAGGATATGATCACACCAAAAGAGGAAAAAGGAAAAACCAATCTAAAGCTTTCAAGGGGATGTCCTATCAGGCATCTAACTAGGATGGAAACTAGCAATGCATCACAAGTCATTATTGCACCCAAGCATGAGGACTCTATCCTACTATCCTATCCATTTTAAGATAACATGAATGGTAAGTGGATTTGTGGATTTGTTTTCTCCATTTATGAGGCATTGCAATAGTTGGTTAAACATCTATCATTTATTCATTTCCTCTTTGATGCTCACAAACATATGGAGCATTACAAGTTGCAAAGAAAGGGTAGCTACTTTCATGAACCAGTTAATGGTTTTATTTAGGTATTCCTTTCCTTAGTTAGTCTAGGTTAGGATAGTTTTTGTTTTAAGTGAATAAGTTTTGTTTGCACAGTTAGTTTGTTTTGAGTCATTTGGTAGGTTGAATAAGGTTGGTAGGTGTTATGTGGTAGAGCTTTTGTTTTCCTTCCCTTTGGGGTGGTTTTATCTTTGTTATTTTTCTACTGGTCTCATATTTGGGGGTTTTTCCTATTTGGCCATTGACTTGCTATCAGCAGTACTCAATCACTTAAGTCATGTTTTATCCCTTTTGGCCGTCACTTCACCGGCCCCTTTTACCTATCCTTTCGGTTTTGCATTTTGACTTATGTGTCCCTGTGGTTTTGGGCCTATTAACCTTTACAGTGTAGCCTTTGAATTATTTTTTGACCCCATGGGTTATTTCCCCATTTGCCTAGTGGTCCCCTTTCTTTAAGCTAACTATTTTGCATGTGCAGATTTGTATTAGCCGAAGGATGCAAGAACTGCGATCTTGACCATTCATCGCACACCTCGCAAGGTTTGTGCTTGCATCATAGAAAACACTACGAGGCTTGCGAGATGCTGCCACCTGTTGTGTAACTTGGTGGGGCCAGTTTTTGAGTGCTGACTGATGGACGGGTGATGATGCTGAACTGTGTACTATCCGATGCATCTGGGCCGTCCCTCGCTGACCTCGCACAATTAAAACTTCAGTTTCAATAATGTTGCGAGGTACGCGATGTGTTGACGCATGGGCACCGGTGTTATCGATTAAAAAATGAGGTGGGACCCGTTCCATGTTGATGTGGTACCTAATGGGCAATATTCTTGCTCGCTTGCTGACTGGAAGGAGGATGTGTCATTTTCAAATTGTTGTTGACCAAATCTGGACCGTCCATCTGGCCAACTGTATCTTTGATCAACGATGTGTTTTCAAACAAACTGGTGATGTACTAAAGCCGTTCTATCTCACGCGAGCGAATAGTAATGGTCAAGTTCGACTTGGCCCGTGTAATTAAATGCTAAATAACCAATGGATTGCTATTTCAGTGTTGCATTCTGGTTTATAAGAATTTCTCGGTGTTTAGAAAAGTGGCTATTATCTCAGTTCTCCATTATCACAACAGTTGACGCTCTACAAAATAAATAGTAAGTGATACGAACGCCTTCTTTTGTAATTTCAGAATATATAAGCATTGCCTATTGAATAATTGGTGATTGTGTCCTTTTCGATTCCTAGTGAATTGTTAAGCGAATTGGCTGTTAGAGCTTATATAGGTCATTTCTAGTGATTTGTGTGCATATAAAATTTTTTTCTGTAATGGTAGTAGAGAATAGGGTGTAATTGTTTGTTTTTCTTTAAGAAAACCCTAGTTCAAATCCCCTTCTGTTTAAAATATATGGCATCTAAGGCACGAATTGTTGGTTCCTAGCTACGCCTAGGGGTTACTCACAAGATATTATTGATCTGTTGAAACCTTCTACGAGCAAGAAGCAAGAAGGAAGGATATTGTTCTATGGACCCGTGATTCATGAAGGTTTAATGGACAAACATTGTACAATCCATGATGCCGAATTGCCGTACACTGGTTGGCAACTCTTTTCCAATTGGTTTGGAAATAGAAATTTGCCTGTTCCTTTGTGTAATCCATGGAGACTGGACTTGGGTAAGCTGGTGGTACCAAATGTCTATGAAGATGTAGACTTATTAAAAGATATTGCTGCAAGGTACGATCCTGTGACTCGAATTGTCAGAACACATCTTGGCAAGCCTATGATTAAAGTAACCAGAGAGGAAATTGCAAAGATTTTTGGCTTACATGAATGGAGCCAGGATATGATTCCCATCAAATTGGAGGTCTTCAGGGAAGAATACAAAAACACTAAGGGTTTGATAAGGAGATCTCTTTTGATACCCCATTTGGCTGTGTCGGGAAGAGGGAAGAATCAGAAAAAGGTTTTTATTGGCAAGAATGAGCGTGAACCTTTCCCGGTAGACTACTTCGCCCCTCATTTCAAGCAGACCATTTGTGCACTATGTCAAGTTTTGCGGATTGACTTGAAGAAGACTATGCCTATAGAGATAATGTATATGGCTGTCAACCTCCAACACCCTGGTTATAATGTGGTATATGACTTTGCCACTTACCTTGCAGAGAACATAGATTCTAGCTTAGCAGCTTTGAAGCTGGGAAAGAATTGGGTAAAATTTAGATGGTTTTCTCTGTTGATTCATATGTTTTTATATAGTGGTCAGAAGGTATTTGAAAAAGATATGGAGTTGAAGAAGATGGAAGAAGATACTGAAATGCCTGTCCAATATTGGACTAGGGTCTTAGACAAAAATGATCATAAGTTTGATTATGTCACCTTTCATAATATTTTTGGGTCTAAGTTAAGGAAGGCTTTAGTTGTTGATCCACCCAGGATTCCAAAAGAAATTCACGACTTTCTAAGACCTATGGAGAGGAGGCCTGAGCTGAATCTAACCCACAATTGGGGTGATATTATCCCCAATCACAATACTACAATCTTCAAGGTCTTTGGCACCAATGCCATCCCATCTGTCCTACCTAAAGAAGTTCCTCTCAGACTTGGTTTTGTAGAGATTATGAGGCAATTGGGAGCATCTCAAGATTTCCATTTGCCTGCTGAACACAAGAAGGGAACCTTTTTCCCTGAATATACAACTTTTGCAGATTTTGTTATGGTAAAGGGAGGGTGAAGAAATTTACACTTGTTACTCAAGCCATATAGATTGAATACTGTACACCCTAGGAATTATGATCCTGAAGGTTTTATCTCCCAAATGAAGGCTAGACATCAGACTGGAACCTTTGTTCACAATTTCTACTATCTTGAAGATATCATTAAGAATATTTTTGATGAGGACTTACAAGATGAGAGAAAGGCAATGTACATTGCCTATTCAAAAATGGTAAGAAGTAAACAGGAGAAAATACCTGGTTTTGATCCTATACCTGATGCTAAAGATGAGCTCAGCAGGGCAATCTATGTTCTTGATAATTTCAAGAGCATAGTAGGAGTCTTGAAGGAGGAAAGGATTGTAGAAGGAAAGGGAAAGTCACATGTTACTGAGCAGCACCCTGAGATAAGAATCAAAGAAAGGCCTACCTACCAGCCTCAAGGGAAAATAAAAGTGTTTTCAAGAAGGAAGAGAAATAGGATAGAGGAAGTTACGATGAGTGGTGCATCATCCATCCTAAGGAAATCAGTATCTGGTATTATTGATCTAGATTCGCCTCTAAAGAGTTCAGAACAGATTAGCACATCATCCCCAAAGAGGCCTAGAACTGATAGTATGGGGGATGTTGGCCAGAAAGGTAATGATGAGGAGGAAATTATTGTAACTCCGGATGAAATAAATCCAGAAAGGCCACTAGATCCGACTGACATTGCAACAAGCTCAGGAGCCATCACCCTAAGATTGGGGAAGGATGAGATTAAAGGAATTACAAATAGTGATGATTTGAGAATGGAAGCCTACAAAGAATTTATGATGGATGACTCTTTTATCGATACCCGTGCTTTTGAAGATTTTGTATGGAGAGCTCATCTCTCATCTTATACTGAGTAGGTAGCACATGAGAGAAGTTTGCACCCAAAGCTTCTAGAGCAAGTAATTCAGTCAAAGGTCAGAGTACAATTGAAGGAGAGGTTTAAGGAAATCACACTAGAACATGGCAAAACATTGGTTCAAAAGTGTGGGATATTGCTACTCCCTGAATGGGATATTGTTGATGCTGTAGTATTTGATACAGTAAGAAGGGCAAATAAACCGCTTCTTGCAATAGAAGAGGAGGTGGCATTAGCACTTAAAGGATCAACTTTCAGTGAAGAGTGGGATTCTCTGGCAATATGGTCACTATCTACAAGGTCTTGAAAACCTATTGTCACTGAAACATCCGATTTTAGTGGTCATTTGATTGTGAAGAGAGTTGCTAATACCCCTGCCTTGGAGGCTGTTGACATGGTTGTGAATATTGCCAAATTTACTAGGGCAATCGTGGAGGATTTAACTAAAAACCAAGATACTCTGAGGAACCAGTATAATGACATTATTATTGAGTATAATAAGAGTCAGAAAAGGGTGGCAGAATTGGAAACATAAATGGCCTTATTAAGGCAAAAAATGGAAATCTTGAGATCCCAAAAGCAGGTTAGCTCTAGCCAAATTATTGCTGACCCACCAATTGATCAACCCCAACCTCCTGCACAAGTTCAATCTTGGGCTATGGTCCTGTATAATATGGGACAAGTGCCTATTACGGTTGAGAAGGCCAGTACCTCGAGTGAAGATCCTTCTAGGGAAAAGTTACTCCAACAGATTGAAGAATATAAGGAGATGGTAAATCAAATCCGGGATGCAGCAGGAAGGAATAATTCAGAAATTGTTGATACTGTGTTAAGGCATCTACATAAATGGGTCCAGAGTAAGCTGAATGGTGTTCATGCGAATTATGCCTTGATGCTGCAAGCACTTGAATTGTTTCCAAGGGACAGAGAATTGGCTATCCCTTTGCTAAATAGATGGGGCCCTAGAATGGAAAAATTGAAATTTATGGGAGTTGGAGCAAAGCAGCATGGGAATAAGTATCCTGCAGTCATGAAAACATATCAATTTGTTAAGACTATTGTTGAGAAAAAATTCCAGGGGTCTACTACTCCTATGGAGTCCAAAATCAAAGCACTAAAGGATATTTATGATGGAAAAGATTTGACTCCACTACCTCATATTTTGCATAGTCAGGATAGTGTCAAGCCTTTGCAGGAGTGGAAGGAGCAAATGAATAATATAATGACTGCCCAAACTCATGAGATATGCAAAAATGCTGATATTCGCATGTTGGAGAACACTTTAGAGAAGTTATCACTTGTCATTAGTTTCTTGGAGAATTTTGACAAGACAGCCACGTCATTAATGATAAAGTATGTACCTTATTGAAAAATGGTGGACCGGGTGGTGGCTTTCAATTGGCCGTCGGAGGAAGATTTTGAGTCATGGAAAAAGATGTTTATTGATGAACTTGAATTATAAATAATGGGGATGAGAGCTGCAATTTGGTCATTTAAAATATAGGTCTGGCCTATGGTATTGTATTTTGAAATGCATTCTCTTCCCGGATTCAGGTACAAATTGCACAAATAAAATCAGCACATGGAGCAGTTAAAAGATGCTTTGGTGTCATGGAATCAATACTTGGAACCACGCTTTCCTTTCCTCCATAACAAATTAATCATCATTTTGTTTTAAGCTTTTCTTCTCTTACCAAGAAAATGATGTAAAGATAACTGATTAGGAATTAGCGGTCCAGTAAAAAATGGACATGTGTATCCTCCGGCCTAAAGCTTGTTTGCTCCCTTGTTTTTATAAAAGGGAATTTTGGGCCAAGGAATAGGTCTGTTAAAATTACTTAAGATACGTAAGAAAAGAATCAAGTAGAGAGAGAGAAAAGAATATGTCTAGTTTTTTGAAGCTTTGAGTCTATTTGGGAACTTAGTAAATCATGGGGTTTTGGAGCATACTTATGCAAATCTTGTAATTGTTTTGAGTCTATTTTCTCTCCTATTGTAATAATTTGCATGAATTTTTAATGAAAAGTCTATCAAAGATGATGTTCATTAAATTTCATTTGTTATTTCCTGTGGATTATGTTCGACTATAGCTCTGGTTCAATGGACCTGTTAAATGCTTCAGTTGTTCAATAAGTTCATACAAATTAGCACATAGGATTTGATAAAGAGTAATAGATTCATGTATTGATGAATGGATGGTAATGCCTTACATACAAATCATAGATGCTCTAGATGAAAGTTACCCTGTAGTTCAGTTTCCAGTTTGACTCCGTGCTTTAGGATACGGCACTGGTACTCTGACTGCTTATTGTTCTTGTATTTTTTGTTATAGCTTCAAGCAATTTCACTCGAATATTTCATAAAAACACACTTAGGTGTTATTTCAATTCCTTGTTATATAAGAGCTGAATTCTCCTGAGAAATAGCCAATTTCTTGAAGGATTATCTTGTTTAAACTTAGACTAGAATTTATCTATTATTTATCCACATATGAGCAAATCATTCTCATCATGAATGACAATATATTTTATGGATACCCTCTTGGATCTTACAGAGTCCGAAGTGTAGGAGAGATAACAGTTTTGTTGCATTTGTCTCGTTAAGTTGGCACAGTGCCTTCAGGACTATTAAAATTGAGTATGGCAAGCTCATAGAAGCTTCTACAGGTTCTACTTGGGTTGTAAAAAACACCAACATTATGCACTAGTTTGGATGAGTTACAACATTATGCAAGACTAATTCTCAAGTCTTGTCAAGTTCCAAGAGTCGACACCATGCCCAATGGATAAGTTTAGGCAATTGGTGAGGATGTTTAGTAGGAAAACATATAGAAGATGTCACCAATTTTTTTACCTAATTTAGCTTCTAACTAAATCAAGTAAAGTTGGGATAGTTTTTGCAAAAATAAAGATAAAGGTACACATTCAATTCTACTAAGTTCCATTCATATACACAAAAGTATTATCAAATGAATTGCAGTTCATTATGCAAATGTATACAAGAGAAAGATTGCACAAAATTTTCACAAATGTCTTTTATTGATAATTACAAATGTATGGTGTCCCACACAAGTTGTGGGAATAACTATTTCAATACAATATAAGACATAAATATACATTTGAAGAAATAGAAAGGAAAGAGCATATGGAAAGAGTAGGGATCCATCATTGCCTAAATGATGAACTCCAAAGTTGAACTGTTGCCTAAATGATACACCCCAAAGTTGAACTGTTGCATCATTGGAAAAGTATGATCAAATTCATCTATTATGAAGAATTGGTCTATGTGCCTCTAGTAATCACTATAAAAATGTGAAAGACAAAGCTATTTTATTTTTCTGTCTTATCTTATACCATTTTATGAGAATGGGGGGGCCAATATGCGAGAAGATCTTTGGAAACTAGGCATGAAAATTACAGGTTAAAGAGAATGGGGGTGCCAAACTTATAGTACTCATTGTCCCTTGGTCGTCGATTTTCCCTAAGTGCCCTCAACCTAGTCCTCGGCGCTGGTATTGACCTTGTTTTAGCTCCAAACTCTTCGTCAGTGCTGGTATTGACCTTGTTTTCACTCCTCCAAAGTCTTCCTCAGCGCTGGTATTGACCTTTCACTTGTCCAATTTGACGAGCTACAACCTGCTTTAGTTAGGTTTTAGAGTATGTTAATTAAATTTAAAAAAATTATGGTGTCATTTAGAGTAGTGAATATAAAGCAAGCAAAGCCTATTATGGCACCATTTAGAGTAGTGAATATAAAGTAAGCCAAGCCTATTATAGTGATGAAGGAAATAATAAAACTCCTAGGATACTTTGTGAAACCATTTTCCTTGCTTAAAGGGAGGCCATAAAATATACCTTTGGATTTTTTCAATCTTCAAATATGAAGATTTGCAAGGTTCTTAGCAACATGAGTAATGGAAATGTGTGCAACAAGAATTTTTGAGCACACATGGAATCTCCTTGCCAAAGAAAGGGGCTTCATAATTTAATATGATAATTTTTCTCAGCTCTAGAATCAACTTTTAAATCTTCTCCTAATAGGGCCAAAATCACATCTTCTTGTGTTTGAGAAGTCACCAATACTGAACATAACCGTCAAGCAACTTTTTATCAAGATTATAACATCACCGTCGATTTTGAGCACGTGCATCTCGGATCCGCTTTAGTAACCTATCATATAATGTACTAAAACTCGACATAAATATTAAAGCACTTTGATTAATAGTAATGTTATAATAGTAATATATTATATAACAATATTATATTACATTATATAAATTATAATGATATATTTGATATATTAAGATTATATATAATCTATATATAGATTAATAGTAATTATATGAGATTATTAATATTATTGGTATATTATTAATAATATTAATATTGTATTGGATTAATAATAATTATAATATTGTTAAATGATTAATTATATTACAAATGAATGTTGCTCTCAAATTCTTAGCTTTGAATGAATGGTTGAAGCACCAATGCTGAATGTTGCAACTCTAGTAGGCATGAATAGAAGTAGAGGAGATTGTTTGGGAGAAGAATTTTTTCTAGTGCTAGGTTATGTGTTAGGTTATATAGGGTTAGGTTATATAGTGTTTGAGCTTAGCCTCAAACACTACAATTAGGGTTAGGTTATGTGTTTTCTTTAGGGTTAGGTTTGGGATTAGGTTTATGGTTATGGTTAGAGTTTAGGGTAATCCAAATCATAACCTAACCCTTTCTCTCAAAACCTTAACCTTGACCCTAACCCTCACCTTTATCCTATCTTTATAACCCTAACCACAACCAAAACTCTAACCCCAACCCTAACCCTAATTACCTAACCCTAAATATTATTTATTTTATTAATTAGTTGCATTCACTCTAATAACCCTAAACCTATCCCTAAACTTAACCCTAGCCCTATCCCTGGCCCTAATCCTAACCCCAACTCTAAGCCAAATATAAAAACAACCCTTAATCATAATTACAATAACCCTAATACTATAATCCCTAATTGTAATACTAAACCCTAACCCTAATTTCATATCTAATCCCAACCATAACCAAAACTCTAAATCTAACCCTAACCATAAAACATAAACCCTAATCTAACCCTAATCCTAACATTATTTTTCCTAACCCTAACCCTAACTCTAAACCTAACACTAACCCGAACACTAAATCCTAACCCTAATTAAATACCCAATCATAACCCTAAATTGTAACATCATCCTTTGAATTGGATACTACATCAAAAATTATGTGTTACAATCATTGCTTCCATTGTTGGCATTTTTACATTGGGATGCATATATTTTTAAAATCAACAAAATCTTTTAATGTCTTGCCAAAATTAATATTATTAATTGTAATATCAAACTTATAAACATGTATCCAATTTAGAACATAAATAAGAAATATATGGTATTAGTTTCTTCAAAAAACAAAGTGATGTGGACTAGGACTATAAGAACTATAATGAATTTAGAATATACACATAATGGATTTGTTGAAAAGGTTTTAGAAACTTTCAAACAAATGCAATTGGTAGATGAAAAGAAAAATTCCACAACCTGATGGAACTTCAGTAAATTGAAGCTGGGGTTAGAGGGTTTCTAAATTACTCAGGGTAACCTTCAGTATGGATTGGTCAAAACCCTCTTGTTATGTTTTAACGGTGACCTGTTGCCACGATGGACTGGTCACTTAAGTGAGGTTTCATCCCTCTCGGGTCGTGCTTAACCGACCCTATTTCACCTGATTTGCTGGTCTTTTTGGCGTAATGGCCTAGGTATTACACCGCCAAAAATTTCAATGCAGGCCCCACTTAAATGCTCCATCTGAGGGCCGATGAGCCATTCAATCACAGAATTCGATCTTGACCGCTTCTCGCAGACCTCGTAGGTTTGTCTGTTGGCGTCATCAAAGTAGTGCGAGGTTCGTGAGATATGGCCACGTGGCATGAATGGATGAATGGGTTTTCTTCCCGAGGTGTTCGATATGACAGGGGGCCATCTTTTCACTGGTAATAGCCATCCCCACTTAAATGTTCCATCTGAGGGCAGATGAGTTGTCCGATCACAAAATTCGATCTTGACCGCTTCTCGCAGACCTCGCAGGTTTGTCTGCTGGCGTCATCAAAGTAGTGCGAGGTTCACGAGATATGGCCACGTGGCATGAATGGATGAATGGGTTTTCTTCTCAAGGTGTTCAATATGACAGGGGGCCATCTTTTCACTGGTAATAGCCATTAATAACGGGGTAATCATGATCTCTCGCACACCTCGCATGGGTAGAGTAAATATCTGGGAGAGTGTTGCGAGGTTCACGAGGGAGTGGCACATGGCTTTTCTTTTCGTGCCAGTGGGATTATATGGGACCCATTGTGTGATCTGGGTCTATTCTTCTGTTGACGTGGATTGTCAACATCCATTGACTTGATCTCCACCCTCCATTTGTTAAAGTGCCTCCTGAATCGGTGGTTCATTTATAGGGAAGAAGTGTGTGAGTTGCCCGCGTGGCATGTATTACTTGGCTGTTGCTCGTGTCATTAATGATACAGGGTTCTTTTCTCCCGAGGATCTCCACCTAATTTCCTCCTGTGTGCGAATAGTGCCATCCTGCTGAGGGTATTCATAGTTATCCGGATCATTAACTGTGCAAGTGCTTGAATCACCTTCAAGTAATTGTACCCTGCATACTGGCTTGCTCTATAAATGCTAACTGAATTGTATGTAATCAACATTGCATTCTCTTGTGTCTAAGTGCAGTAAGGTTTTTCTTCTGTTTGTGGCTGCACTTTGTTTCTATCATGAGTAAATCAATTAAGTGAAGGAGTGCGAGGCTGGCTTCACTAGTCATGAAGAAATTTGATTCTCCCATGTCTCCCAAGGCTATTATTAGGAACACTGGGAAGAGGCCAATACATTGTTCATCCCCGATAATCATCTCGAATTCTAATGAATCTGAGACTGATTCTGATTATCGGTACTATTTGGCTACCCTGGCTGATCTTATGGGAGTGGATGAGGAGGTTCTGGCAATTGAGCTGGTGTCTACATTAGCACTAGGTCCAGTTGTTTAGGAATGTGCTTGCAAGGTTGGTAAAGAGGAGGTGGTGCCATCGCTATCGCAGGCTCAAACTTGGAGTGGTTGCTTGTACCAGGGCCGTGTTGCTTCTTCATGATTATTTGTAGTGGGTCCGTAGGACGTGTCTTCTCTTCTCTTGTTGTTCTATCAAGTGGATATGGATGTGGATATGGACGTGTGCGTTCTTTGCACGAAATTTTGTTTTTCAACTAGTTATTTCATAACCGTTTTGATTCCTTTGTTCATGCACGGTATCATTATGACAAGGAATGTAAATTTGAATTTCATTTTGGTGCTGAAATTCAATTTGGTGTCACAATGTAGCCTAATTCTTGTTGCTCTCCTATTCTATAGAGGAGATTTCATGGCTCATTGTGAAGGGTTAGAAAAATTTTGCAATCCGACGCTTGGAAGTTATACAGTCCTCTTTATTATTAAAGTGTTATGAACATTTTGTTTCAGGAAGTCATCCTGGGGTTAGGTTTATATACAGATTAGTGTGAAATGCTTTTTTAATTACTTATATTGAAAGAAATCTATAAAATTAAGATGGTTTACTCTCCTGGGTGTGTGCCATGGATTATGAATAGCTTTATCAAAGATTCATCTGTTCAGTTTCAATAGTTAATTGAAAATGTGATTCATTTTATTACTTTAACTCAAAGAGTTAATCAAATGCTTGAAAAATAATTTACATGTTCATGGTTGTATATACTCAGGATGCTTGAAGAAGTACTATCTTAATATGCTAAAATATCTCATGATAGTAATGCTATATGAGATGGGTTCATCATATCAGGATTTTGTTCTATATGACTCTGTTGCCCTATGGATGCATGAAGCACTGGATAATGTTTGTGTCATTTTATTAGTTCAAGACTATAGGTTCTAAGCAAGGATATCCAAATACTGAACACAAAACACTTGAATACAACCTTGTCCTCCTCAGGAAGGTATTGTAACAAATAAGTGGGTCAGTTCGGTTGCTCTTTGGTACTGGTAGTCATTCTCTGGTCTGCCAAAACCTTGAGATGATCACTATCCCTTTGAGTGTGTAGGAATTGTAATTTGTACATAGGAAGTGTTCTTACCAATCATGAGACATTCATGTGAACACGTTTAGGTTTACCCACCTTGGTCCTACAGAGCCAAAAGTGTAGGAGAAGTCAGTCCTTTACTGACTCTCGTTAGTTGGCCATTAGTGGTTGTAGTTGTCCTCGATAGGGGTTGGCTACCTCTTAGATATCTGCAACCTCTACATGGATTGTATTTTAAACACCAACACAACCTTCACCAAAATCCTTATTGGTTTCCTTAATATGGGAGATTTGGAACAAGGTATAGACATCCATCAAAGCATAATATGAAGATGAATTTTTTCAAATGTTGTGGTTGTAATGCCCTTTTAAAATTTATATAGAATGTGGAAGGATAGAAAAAGCTTGTGAACTATTTGACAAAATGTCTCAAAGAATTGTAATCTCTCAATTTATTTTAGTGTCTATTTTGTTATACCCCATGTCCCAAATTGGGTATAACACAATAGACACTAAAACAAATTGATAGATTGTTATGAGGGCAGTGATGAGACTTTTCTAATTAGAGTGTATTCCATGAGATTACAATTATTCGAGGCATTGTGTCAAATAGTTCATGAGCTTTGTCTATCCTCCCACATTTTGCATAGATTTCAAAAGGGCATCTACAACCACAAGATTTGAGAAAATTCATCTTCATATTATGTTTTCCTTATGATTGGTTGACTCTTATACTAAATTAATATGTTCAATTTATGTTTCCTACTTGATCTAACTATCCACAAATAGCAATTTAACGTGGAAAGATATGATCCTACTTTGGTATAAATTGTATATGCAATATCAAGGTATGAATTAATATGTTCAATTAAGAGATGTTAAATGAAATGAATAAAACTAATGTAATGTAAATAAGGGATACCAGTGCCTTATTGGGTAAAATAGAGTCAAATGAAAGCCTTTAATGAATGGTTTCTATCTAGTAGGTCCTCTAATTGTTTGGCATATAACTATAAACATGCAAGAGTGTAAATGATAAACTGTAGTTGAGGCAGAATATCAAATCTAATAATCTGATTCTTCTTAATGATCCAAATGGCATTCCCAGATTACTGTAATTTATTGAAAGGAATTTTAATTCTTCTTTAAAGAATCCAATAAACCAAATCACACAAAAACAACAAATGTGTACTGATAAATAGAATATATACTTGATACTTCAATTTAAACAACCAAGAAACATCAGATTGGAGACAATCAAATAATCGCAAGAATCCAACAAACAATTGATACCATAATGAAGCCACTAAATCAACATTCTTTCATTATCTCCTTCAAAGTTCATACATGCAACATAGTCTCCTTGAATGTCATCATTTCTGAAAATTTAATGCTTACAACAATCTATCCTATTCTAATTCTATCTTCTACCCCTTAAATTTAACCAACAATGGATACTTATACATCAGTTTGCAAAAGGACGTGCCTTTTCAAAAAGGTTTAAAGCATAAAAGTTTTAACAAATCCACTATTAACTAATTTCTCTTGAGCCACAAATGGACTGCAGACATATGCTTCGTATAATCTTGGCGCTCATGAGTGTCGGCATCTCCCAACGCATCGTGGATCACAATCTCCATCATTATCATTTTCTCATTTTCCTCACATGTTGCATCCAATATCACATCTTTCGCAGTGGTTGTCTCCAGTATCCCTTGGAGTATTGTTTCGCACTCACTTTTCCATGTAGTCGCTTCCTTCATTTTCCCTTCATCATCACATAACTTGGTGAATCTATCTTCAGCAGCCTCTGTCAATTCCTGCATATCCCCTTGTAACTCCACATAGAAATCCCTGTGCCTATCCATAATACAATTGGCATATTTTTCAATCTCTTCATTACTAGTAGTGTCCTCCTCCAATTCCTCAATTCTTTCCTGAAATCTGCTATCCACTCTCCTGTGTTCCTTTATTGCATCTACGTACTATGAATTTTTTCCCCAGAGTTTATTTAACCAAGTGGTTAAAACAACCTTCCTTCTTTTTATTATTGCAGCAAATGCATCCATTCTCCCTTGATAGTATGCAGTTGACCCTTCCCAATGGTCTTTTTTTTGTGAACTCTCACCTTGAGTGAGCATCCTTGTTGGTTCTGTTACACCACCTACCAAGTCTTTCAAGTGTTTATTCTCTCTCAACATCCTCTCATTATTGGTTTTGTACATCTC
>CM021102.1:514256782-514311990 GCA_007115665.2 Sequoiadendron giganteum
GATGGGCTGCAAAACATCGACTTCATGACGCACACTCGTCAAAACCGTGACGCCAACTTTGTTGATCGCGCGACGAACAGTGCCTGGATGATGGGAGGCATACCTTCGCCAAACCATTGGATTAACAACATACGTCCATCACCATTATGACACAAATTTGACATAGTGGCAATATCGTTGAGAGATCAATATTGTTATAGCGATCAAAATTGTCTGAGAACATATTTCGAGAAGACTAGATTTTTGTCTTAGCGATAACTTTTCATCATCGAGATACACATCTTGTCTCATTGACAAAGCACGAGGGAAGCATATTGGCAAGACATATATTATCGGAGTAAGTTCTGAAGGTCTACCCGAGCATCTATATGATACCGATAAGATTACATCGGCAGGAGTCTTGGAGACATAATTTAGATTGAAATAGCAACAGAAGTTCATCGAACGAGTGATCAAATCGGCAAGTCATTACGGAAAAAATTTGTCGGATAGATTACAAATTCGTCGGACGTTTTTGTAGTTCGTCATATATTCGATGAGAAAGTGCACTTTTAAAAAAAAAACTTATTCATTGGAAGATCAAGACTATTACAGCGATCAAAATTGCCTGAGAAGATATATCGGGAGGACTGGTGTTTTGTCTCAGTGCTAACTTTTCATCGGCGAGATAGACATATTGTCTCACCAAGGAAAGCATATCGGCAAGACATATATCATCGGAGTAAGTTCTAAATGTCTATCCGTGTAGCTATATGATGCTGATAAGCTTACTTTGGCATGAGTCTTGGTGACATAATTTAGATTGAAATAGAGAAAGAAGTTTGTCGAACGAGCAAAGAAATAGGCAAGTCATTACGATGAAACTTCGTCAGATACATTGCAAATTCGTCGGACGCTTTTTGAGGTTCATCATAAAATCGACGAGAAAGTGCACTTTTTTTTAAAAACCTATTCGTTGAAATGTAGGCATATTGGTGAAAGATGAAGACTATTACAACAATCAAAATTGCCTGAGAAGATATATTGGGAGGACTGGTTTTTTGTCTCAGCGATAAATTTTCATCGATGAGATACACATATTGTCTCATCGAGGAAAACCATATCGGCAAGACATATATCATCAGAGTAAGTTCTGAAGGTCTACCCGAGCAGCTATATGACATCGATAAGATTACATCGGTAGGAGTCTTGGTGACATAGTTTAGATTGAAATAGTGACAAAATTTCATCGAACGAGCGACAAAATAGGCAAGTCATTATGGAAAAACTTCATCGGATACATTGCAAATTCATCAGACATTTTTTTGGTTCGTCGTAAATTCGACGAGAAAGTGCAATTTTTTTTAAAAACCTATTCGTTGAAAGATCAAGACTATTACAACGATTTGAGGCCTATTTGTAGCAGCACTAATGATAACTATTTTCTTGGCTGTCATATAAGCCATCTCCATCAACAGAGCTTTGAAACCAAATCCACACACAACACAATGTTCATAGAGAAAAATTAGCACTTTCTTTCATCTTTGCAGATTGGTTTGATGCATTTCTTATATTGAAAAGTGCATTACTTACCTTTTTGAGCTTCTCTTTGTTTTGAGAGTAGTTTAATAATCTCTACTTAATAGGGCCAACCATGTGAAGGTGGAAGCTCATTTGGCCCTTCCTCCCCCCCCCCCTCACATCATTCTTAATTCCCCATACCCGATCATATAACATTAATCATTCATTCATCCATTAATAACATATAAAATTCATTCATTCATCCATTAATAACATATAACATTCATTCATTAACATATAACATTTTTTCATTAACATATTCAGATTCATTCATTAACATATTTCATTTTTTCAGTTTTTACATATTATCAAAAATATGGTTGTCATAATATGATTACAATAACTTTTTTTTTTTGTTTCTTTTTTGCAGCTAAAAAAAGCTGAAGTGGAGTATCGTTTTCAAAATCATTTGTCCCCCCTTGAGTTGTTCGAGCTCTACTCATGATCTTAATGTATGCCTAGTCGTGTATTCACAACCGCGTGGACATGGCTGCAAGGGGGGGTCTGCTACAATAGCAAAGAAATGTTAAATTGATATGTTTTATTATTATTGTTACACGTATTTCATTAATTAAAAGAACATCAGAGTGGTGCTCTTTACCTGATTGGGCCACATCATGTTCCTGATATTGTCTTATAGCCTCATGCTCAACATGTTGAACACCCTCTAAATCTTGATCTGGAGTTGAAACACGAAAGATTACATTAATTAATACACCAATTGCAATTAAAAATGTTTAAAAGAACATTAGAGTGGTCCTACTTACCTGATGGAGCCACATCATGTTCCTGATCTTGTCTAGCCTGATCATGCTCAACATGTTGATCATGCTCTACATGCTCTAAAGTTGAAACATGAAAGGTTACATTCATTAATACACTAAATGCAATTAAAGATGTTTAATTGTATTAATCCATACTGCGTTTTGTATAGCACATGAATACATCTAGTACCAGGATGCACACCATGGCCTTCATCAGCAGGTTGCACTCCACCCTCACCAGGCTGCATTCCAATGTCATGTGCAGGATTATCATTGCTTATCTGTGTAAAACAAATAGGCACATTATTATGGTGGAAATTAATATTGAACAGATTGCACAAGTATTCAATTTGAAATAAACTTTATTGAGTTTATTTACCTGCGTGTTGGATGTAGTGGAAGATTGTGTTTGCCCAATCGAGACTCTTAGTTGTTCAGTCAGGGCTCCATAGCCTTGGTCGAAGGCAATCTTTAGGTCCTCTTGTGTGGGCACTCTATTGAAATCAAAGCCCTGCATTTTTGCATGCGATCATGAATTTTGCTTCTATGATGTGATAAAACCAATATTGTTTGCAATTTATTATTCGGATGCAATATTTCATTTATTGATACTTACAAATCATGTGGCTAGTTTCATATAACCACCAGAGCCAAGTTTGTGTTGCCTGTGTTTTTCTAGTCTTGCCTTTGTTGCCTTTGATGTGTCAGGCAGCCTATGAAAAATTTGAAATACGTTAGATTATGTAAAAAGAAAGATTAATCAGTATATAATTAAATTGTTGATAGTATTACATACCTTCCTTGGCTCAGTAGTATCTTTCCTTTTTTTCTTTTCAGCCTTCTCCTTTCCATCCGACACCAAGTCCTTCCACTCCCTTTCCAGAATCATGGGGGGATGCTCGTACTTTCTATTCTTCTCTAAATGTGACCTATATTGGTCCCTCACATAATTTAGATAGGTACCAACTTTCTTAAGGACCTTGGTTCGGTTGAATGTTTTATCACCGAACAACACAACTAAACGGTTAATGAGCTCATTTTTTAAATCTTGATTTTGGGCATTCCATCGTGTACGTGTGGTGGGCCCGAAGAGATCCAATGAAATATCACTTAGATGTTTATAAAAAACATCATTTCCTGCAATTATAATGTAGGAAAATATTGCCATTTTGTAAATCAATATAATAGGGTGCTATCCCCACTGTTAGCACTTACTTAAAAAAATAATAATAATAATTAAAACATTTTAAAGTACCTAGGACCTTCTCTATCTTTATGGGAAGGAAATCCTCGGTCACCACAAATGTGACCAGCAATGTTCCCATACTAGTAATACGGGAAGATCCAGGAAATGCTGCTAAAACATCACCAGTAGTAGTGGCCTCTGCATCCATAGGTACTGACACATGTAGTGGCATGTGTTCGTTGCCAGAGGGTGGACTACCGAATGCCTGCATGGTATGTGTTGTCGACATTTCAGACGACAATATAGGCACAGATGATGGGGTCGGATGATGTGTTGTATGTGTAGGAAGATCAGGATTGACACTTGCAATACCTTGATCATGACCAGCAGCATGATCATGAGGATGCAAATAATCCTATAAAAACAACACATATTT
Organism: Sequoiadendron giganteum; assembly: GCA_007115665.2. Taxonomy (NCBI): domain Eukaryota; kingdom Viridiplantae; phylum Streptophyta; class Pinopsida; order Cupressales; family Cupressaceae; genus Sequoiadendron; species Sequoiadendron giganteum. The sequence continues at coordinate 514,260,729 of CM021102.1, forward strand.
TAGTTCATGACATAAAAGAGTACAAAATATAAAACCATGAATGAACTTATGTTATAATTAAAGATCTCATGACAGCTTACTTCCAAGTTTTGTGCTCTCTGAGACAATATTTTAACCCTTTCTCTTATCTCATCTGTTTGAGGCACTACGAATACCAACTGAAGGATTTCTTGATTGCATTTTTTTTGGGCCTTCCTCATCATATCCACAGGGTTTATGGAAAATGCGATGTCATCATCACATAATAGTGACTGCACCTCCATATGGATGCTCTCCTGTACTACTGGTGCCTTTCCGCGATCAGCCAACTGCAACAAGAATATTAAAAACATTATCAAAATTAACCTAATAAACTCATGAAAAAAACATAATAATAAAACATTTTGCTTGTATCTAATTTGTACAATTACAATGACGTAAACCTATCAGATAGAAGTGCCTGAAGATAGATCGCGATCTATGCTCTGGGTTGGAGCCTTCCTCATATGATCAATGTCCCGCTGTGACAAAAATTAAATATATAAAACATTACCGAAATGAAACCAATAGACTTATGAAAAAAAACATAATAATAAAATGGTATATTGGAGTCATTAATTGGAGGTTGGGTAAAATGGTATATATATAGTACATACCACCCCCATAGTAATTGTGTTTGTATCTAAGCGATTCAAATTGTAATCGATTAGCAACTCTTCCCTTGCAGTTATTGATTTTATCGCACATACGAATACACGGTTTCCCTCTCGTGCCTCGAATATACAATTGGGTTGCTTATTTGTTGACCCAGGTCATGTACTATTTATAAACCCTGCAATATTCCCTGATGCTTTTGGCCTCCCATCAATGTACCTAGCCACTCCTTTATTTTGATCCTTATCTTTTAGTTGTATATAATTTGTTGATAGTGCATACCTACGCATACTTCATGTATATCAAACCAGTTGCATCCAATCTTTGTAACTATAACAGGTTCCAACATACTCCATCAACTCGGTAACTTTGTCGTAACATACTTTTATGCCGTCGATGCAAAATAGGCCCAAACCATGTAATGACGATGGTGCTATGTGATATATCCTCTTGTTGACACAAAGATCGGTGTTTATTGGAGGAAGTTCCTTGGGTACCCATTGTTTCCGTAGATGTTTGTACCTCAAGGGCACCTCGATGTCACCTATGCTCTCATTATCATAAGAACATGACCCCCCTTCAGTAAGAAAAAATTCCATGCGTTTATAGAATTTTCTTCTAATCTTTTGACCTCTAGTTGATCTCCCTCTTTTAGACCTACTACATGTATCGCTTTCCTCTTCTCTTCCTAAATTTCCCTCGCTTGAGGAAGACAAATCTAACAAATACCTATTTTGTGGTGCCAACACTCATAAGGATGTTGGATGAATTTCTTTCATGGTGATGTGATCCGAAGGTGACATTATGATTAATTTATCATTTCATCGCTAGAAATTGACAGGTTATAAGGTAATCAAGTCTTGATAGATTGCAAGTTATTGTTACTACCATCCAAATGTGTCCATCACAAATCAAATCTACTTAACATCTTTGTGCAGCATCTTTGCAAGCATAAAGTAACTTCAAATGATAGTTTGGAGTTAGTTCTTTCTTCTTTCAACAAGTATTGTAGCTCATTTTTGGAGCTTTCAAGAAAAAGATAGCATTGTAACTCATTTTCACGGACTTGTACTCAGCTGTATTTTTACCTTTCAATCAATAAAAGCAAGCTATTTTTCCTTCTCTCTTGTCTAAACTTAGCCATGAAACAGGACAACCATAAAAAAGGTAGAAAGGTTTGAAGAATGCAGTCATGATAATATTATATCAACCTTATTGGGTTCTTTGAAAGAAGAAGAAAACCATGAAGTTCCAAATCAATTTCTTGTACCACAAGAGCACCATAAGAGTAAGATGAAGGATATGATCACACCAAAAGAGGAAAAAGGAAAAACCAATCTAAAGCTTTCAAGGGGATGTCCTATCAGGCATCTAACTAGGATGGAAACTAGCAATGCATCACAAGTCATTATTGCACCCAAGCATGAGGACTCTATCCTACTATCCTATCCATTTTAAGATAACATGAATGGTAAGTGGATTTGTGGATTTGTTTTCTCCATTTATGAGGCATTGCAATAGTTGGTTAAACATCTATCATTTCTTCATTTCCTCTTTGATGCTCACAAACATATGGAGCATTACAAGTTCTAAAGAAAGGGTAGCTACTTTCATGAACCAATTAATGGTTTTATTTAGGTATTCCTTTCCTCAGTTAGTCTAGGTTAGGATAGTTTTTGTTTAAAGTGAATAAGTTTTGTTTGCACAGTTAGTTTGTTTTGAGTCATTTGGTAGGTTGAATAAGTCTGGTAGGTGTTATGTGGTGGAGCTTTTATTTTCCTTCCCTTTGGGGTGGTTTTATCTTCATTATTTTTCTACTGGTCTGGTATTTGGGGGTTTTTTCTTTCTGGCCGTTGACTTGCTATCAGCAGTACTCAGTCACTTAAGTCGTGTTTTATCCCTTTTGGCCGTCACTTCATCGGCCCCTTTTACCTATCCTTTTGGTTTTGCATTTTGATTTATGCGTCCCTATGGTTTTCGACCTATTAACCTTTACAATGTAGCCTTTGAATTATTTTTTGACCTCGTGGGTTATTTCCCTGTTTGCCTAGTGGTCCCCTTTCTTTAAGGTAACTATTTCACATGTGCAGATTTGTATTAGCCAATGGATGCAGGAACTGCGATCTTAACCGTTCATCGCACACCTCGCAAGGTTTGTGCTTGTGTCACAAAAAATGCTGCGAGGCTTGCGAGATGCTGCCACCTGTTGTGTAACTTGGTGGGGCCAATTTTTGAGTGCTGACTGATGGATGGGTGATGATGCTGACAGTTGTGTACTATGCGATGCATCTGGGCCATTCCTAGCTGACCTCGCACAATTAAAACTTCAGTTTCAATAATGCTGTGAGGTAGGCAATGTGTTGACGCGTGGGCGCCGGTGTTATCGATTAACGAATGAGGTGGGACCCGTTCCATGCTGATGTGGTACCTAATGGGAAATATTCTTGCTCGCTTGCTGACTGGAAGGAGGATGTGTCATTTTCAAACTGTTGTTGACCAAATTTGGACCGTCTATCTAGCCAACTGTATCTTTGATCAACGACGTGTTTTCAAACAAACTGGTGTTGTACTATACTCGTTCTATCTCGCGCGAGCGAATAGTAATGGTCAAGTTCAACTCAGCCTGGGTAATTAAATGCTAAATAACCAGTGGATTGCTATTTCAGTGTTGCATTCTGGTTTATAAGAATTCCTCGGTGTTTAGAAAAGTGGCTATTATCTCAGTTCTCCATTATCGCGATAGTTGACGCTCTACAAAATAAATAGTAAGTGATACAAACGCCTTCTTTTGTAATTTCAGAATATATTAGCGTTGCCTATTGAATAATTGGCGATTGTGTCCTTTTCGATTCCTGGTGAATTGTTAAGCGAATTGGCTATTAGAGCTTATATAGGTCATTGCTAGTGATTTGTGTGCATATAAAAAAGTTTTTTGTAACGGCAGTCAAGAATAGGGTGTAATTGTTTGTTTTTCTTTAAGAAAACCCTAGTTCAAATCCCCTTCTATTTAAAATATATGGCATCCAAGGCACGAACTGTTGGTCCCGAGGCTACGCCTAGGGGTTACTCACAAGATATTATTGATTTGTTGAAACCTTCTACGAGCAAGAAGCAAGAAGGAAGGATATTGTTCTATGGACCCATGATTCATGAAGGTTTAATGGAAAAACAGTGTACAATCCATGATGTCGAATTGACGTACACTGGTTGGCAGCTCTTTTCCAATTGGTTTGGAAATAGAAATTTGCCTGTTCCTTTGTGTAAGCCATGGAGATTGGACTTGGGTAAGCTGGTGGTACCGAATGTCTATGAAGATGTAGACTTATTAAAAGATATTGCTGCAAGGTACGATCCTATGACTCGAATTGTCAGAACACATCTTGGCAAGCCTATGATTAAAGTAACCAGAGAGGAAATTGCAGAGATTTTTGGCTTACATGAATGGAGCCAGGATATGATTCCCATCAAATTGGAGGTCTTCAGGGAAGAATACAGAAACACTAAGGGTTTGATAAGGACATCCCTTTTGATACCCCATTTGGTTGTGTCGGGAAGAGGGAAGAATCAGAAAAAGGTTGTTATTGGCAAGAATGAGTGTGAACCTTTCCCGGTAGACTACTTCGCCCCTCATTTCAAGAAGACCATCTGTGCACTATGTCAAGTTTTGGGGATTGACCTGAAAAAGACTGTGCCTATAGAGATAATGTATATGGTTGTCAACCTCCAACACCCTGGTTATAATGTGGTATATGACTTTGCCACTTACCTTGCAGAGAACATACATTTTGGCTTAGCAGCTTTGAAGCTGGGAAAGAATTGGGTAAAATTCAGATGGTTTTCACTGTTGATTCATATGTTTTTATATAGGGGTCAGAAGGTATTTGAAAAAGATATGGAGTTGAAGAAGATGGAAGGAGATATTGAAATGCCTATCCAATATTGGACTAGGGTCTTAGACAAAAATGATCATAAGTTTGATTATGTCACCTTTCATAATATTTTTAGATCTAAGTTAAGGAAGGCTTTAGTTGTTGATCCACCCAGGATTCCAAAAGAAATTCATGACTTTCTACGACCTATGGAGAGGAGGCCTGAGCTGAATCTAACCCACAATTGGGGTGATATTATCCCCAATCACAATACTACAATCTTCAGGGTCTTTGGTACCAATGCCATCCTGTCTGTCCTACCTAAAGAAGTTCCTCTCAGACTTGGTTTTGTAGAGATTATGAGGCAATTGGGAGCATCTCAAGATTTCCATTTGCCTACTGAACACAAGAAAGGAACCTTTTTCCTTGAATATACAGCTTTTGCATATTTTGTTATGATAAAGGGAGGGTGGAGAAATTTACACTTGTTACTCAAGCCATATAGATTGAATACTGTACGCCCTAGGAATTATGATCCTGAGGGTTTTATCTCCCAAATGAAGGCTAGACATCGGACTGGAACCTTTGTTCACAATTTCTACTATCCTAAAGATATCATTAAGAATATTTTTGATGAGGACTTACAGGATGAGAGAAAGGCAATGTACATTGACTATTCAAAAATGGTAAGAAGTAAATTGGAGAAAATACCTGGTTTTGATCTTGTACCTGATGCTAAAGATGAGCTCAGCAGGGCAATCTATGTTCTTGATAATTTCGAGAGCATAGTAGGAGTCTTGAAGGAGGAAAGGATTGTAGAAGGAAAGGGAAAGTCACATGTTACTGAGCAGCACCTTGAGATAAGAATTGAAGAAAGGCCTACCTACCAGCCTCAAGGGAAAATAAAAGTGTTTTCAAGAAGGAAGAGAAATAGGACAGAGGAAGTTATGATGAGTGGTGCATCATCCGTCCTAAGGAAATTAGTATCTGGTATTATTGATCTGGATTCACCTCCGAAGATTTCAGAACAGATTAGCACATCATCCCCAAAGAGGCCTAGAACTGATAGTATGGGGGATGTTGGCCAGAAAGGTAATGATGAGGAGGATATTATTGTAACTCCGGATGAAATAAATCCAGAAATGCCACTAGATCTGACTGACATTGCAATGAGCTTAGGAGCCATCACCCTAAGATTGGGGAAGGATGAGATTAAAGGAATTACAAATAGTGATGATTTGAGAATGGAAGCCTGCAAAGAATTCATGATGGATGACTCTTTTATCCATACCCATGCTTTTGAAGATTTTGTATGGAGAGCTCATCTCTCATCTTATACTGAGCAGGTAGCACATGAGAGAAGTTTGCACCTAGAGCTTCCAGAGCAAGTAATTCAGTCAAAGGTTAAAGTACAATTGAAGGAGAGGTTTAAGGAAATCACACCAGAATAGGGCAGAACATTGGTTCAAAAGTATGGGATATTGTTGATGCTATAGTATTTGATACAGTAAGAAGGGCAAATAAACTGCTTCTTGCAACAGAGGAGGAGGTGACATTAGCACTTAAAGGATCAACTTTCAGTGAAGAGTGGGATTCTCTGGCAATATGGTCACTATCTATAGGGTCTCGAAAACCTATTGTTGTTGAAACATCCAATTTTAGTGGTCATTTGATTATGAAGAGAGTTGCTAATACCCCTACCTTGGAGGCTGTTGACATGGTTGTGAATGTTGCCAAATTTACTAGGGCAACCATGGAGGATTTAACTAAAAACTGAGATACTCTGAGGAACCAGTATAATGACATTATTATTGAGTATAATAAGAGTCAGCAAAGGGTGGAAGAATTGCAAATAGAAATGGCCTTATTAAGGCAACAAATGGAAATCTTGAGATCCCAAAAGTAGGTTAGCTCTAGCCAAATTATTGTTGACCCACCAATTGATCAACCCCAACCTCCTACACAAGTTCAATCTTGGGCTATGGTCCCATATAATATGGGACAAGTGCCTATTGCGGTTGAGAAGGCTAGTACCTCGAGCGAAGATCCTTCTAGGGAAAAGTTACTCCAGCAGATTGAAGAATATAAGGAGATGGTAAATCAAATCTAGGATGCAGCAGGAAGGAATAATTCAAAAATTGTTGATACTATGTTAAGGCATCTACATAAACGAGTCCAGAGTAAGCTGAATGGTGTTCATGCGAATTATGCCTTGATGCTGCAAGCACTTGAATTGTTTCCAAGGGATAGAGAATTGGCTATCCCTTTGCTAGATAGATGGGGCCCTAGAATGGAAAAATTGAAATTTATGGGAGTTGGAGCAAAGCAGCATGGGAATAAGTATCCTACAGTCATGAAAACATATCAATTTGTTAAGACTATTGTTGAGCAAAAATTCCAAGGGTTTGCTGCTCCTATGGAGTCCAAAATCAAAGCACTGAAGGATATTTATGATGGAAAAGATTTGACTCCACTACCTCATATTTTGCATAGTCGGGATAGTGTCAAGCCTTTGCAGGAGTGGAAGGAGCAAATGAATAATATAATGACCACCCAAACTCATGAGATATGCAAAAATGTTGATATTCGCATGTTGGAGAACACTTTAGAGAAGTTATCACTTGTCATTAGTTTCCTGGAGAATTTTGACAAGACAACCATGTCATTAATGATAAAGTATGTACCTTATCGAAAAATGGTGGACCAGGTGGTGGCTTTCAATTGGCCGTCGGAGGAATATTTTGAGTCATGGAAGAAGATGTTTATTGATGAACTTGAATTATAAATAATGGGGATGAGAGCTACAATTTTGTCATGTAAAATACAGGTCTAGCCTACGGTATTATATTTTGAAATGCATTCTCTTCCCGGATTCAGGTACAAATTGCGCAAATAAAATCAGCACATGGAGCGGTTAAAAGATGCTTTGGTGTCAGGGAATCAATACTTGGAACCACACTTTCCTTTCCTCCATAACAAATTAATCATCATTTTGTTTTAAGCTTTTCTTCTCTTACCAAGCAAATGATGTAAAGATAACTGATTAGGAATTAGCAGTCTAGTAAAAAATGGACATGTGTATCCTCCGGCCTAAAGCTTGTTTGCTCCCTTGTTTTTTATAAAAGGGAATTCTGGGCTGAGGAATAGGTTTGTTGGAATTACTTAAGATATGTAAGAGAAGAATCAAGTAGAGAGAGAGAAAAGAATATGTCTAGTTTTTTGAAGCTTTGAGTCTATTTGGGAACTTAGTAAATCATGGGGTTTTGGAGCATACTTTGCAAATCTTGTGATTGTTTTGAGTCTATTTTCTCTCCTATTGTAATAATTTGCATGAATTTTTAATGAAAATTCTATCAAAGATGATGTTCGTTAAATTTTGTTTGTCATTTCCTATGGATTATGTTCGACTATAGCTTTGGTTCAATGGACCTATTAAATGCTTCAGTTGTTCAATAAGTTCATGCAAATTAGCACATAGGATTTGCTAAAGAGTAATAGATTCATGTATTGATGAATGGATGGTAATGCCTGACATATAGATCATAGATGCTCTAGATGAAAGTTACCCTATAGTTCAGTTTCCAGTTTGACTCCATGCTTTAGGATATGGCACTGGTACTCTGACTGCTTATTGTTCTTGTATTTTTTGTTATAGCTTCAAGCAATTTTACTCGAATATTTCATAAAAACACACTTAGGTGTTATTTCAATTCCTTGTTAAATAAGAGCTGAATTCTTCTTAGAAATAGCCAATTTCTTGAAGGATTATCTTGTTTAAACTTAGACTAGAATTTATCTATTGTTTATCCACGTATGAGAAAATCATTCTCATCATGAATGACAATATATTTTAGGGATACCCTCCTGGATCTTATAGAGTCCGAAGTGTAGGAGAGATAACAGTTTTGTTGCATTTTTCTCGTTAAGTTGGCATAGTGCCTTCAGGACTTTTAAAATTGAGTATGGCAAGCTCATAGAAGCTTCTGCAGGTTCTACTTGGGTTGTAAAAGATGCCAACATTATGCACTATTTTGGATGAGTTACAACATTATGCAAGACTATTTCTCAAGTCTTGTCAAGTTCCAAGAGTTCGACACCATGCCCAATGGATAAGTTTAGGCAACTGGTGAGGATGTTTAGCAGGCAAACATATAGAAGATGTCACCAATTTTTTTACCTAATTTAGCTTCTAACTCAATCAAGTAAAGTTGGGATAGTTTTTGCAAAAATAAAGATAAAGGTACACATTCAATTCTACTAAGTTCCATTCATATACACAAAAGTATTATCAAATGAATTGCAGTTCATTATGCAAATGTATACAAGAGAAAGATTGCACAAAATTTTCACAAATGTCTTTTATTGATAATTACAAATGTATGGTGTCCCACACAAGTTGTGGGAATAACTATTTCAATACAATATAAGACATAAACTATACATTTGAAGAAATAGAAAGGAAAGAGCATATGGAAAGAGTAGGGATCCGTCATTGCCTAAATGATGAACCCCAAAGTTGAACTGTTGCCTAAATGATACACCCCAAAGTTGAACTGTTGCATCATTGGAAAAGTATGATCAAATTCATCTATTATGAAGAATTGGTCTATGTGCCTCTAGTAATCACTATAAAAATGTGAAAGACAAAGCTATTTTATTTTTTCTGTCTTATCTTATACCATTTTATGAGAATGGGGGGGCCAATGTGCGAGAAGATCTTTGGAAACTAGGCATGAAAATTGCAGGTTAAAGAGAATGGGGGTGCCAAACTTACAGTACTCATTGTCCCTTGGTCGTCGATTTTCCCTGAGTGCCCTCAACCTAGTCCTCGGCGCTGGTATTGACCTTGTTTTAGCTCCAAACTCTTCGTCAGTGCTGGTATTGACCTTGTTTTCACTCCTCCAAAGTCTTCCTCAGCGCTGGTATTGACCTTTCACTTGTCCAATTTGACGAGCTACAACCTGCTTTAGTTAGGTTTTAGAGTATGTTAATTAAATTTAAAAAAATTATGGCGCCATTTAGAGTAGTGAATATAAAGCAAGCAAAGCCTATTATGGTGCCATTTAGAGTAGTGAATATAAAGTAAGCCAAGCCTATTATAGTCATGAGGGAAATAATAAAACTCCTAGGATACTTTGTGAAACCATTTTCCTTGGTTAAAGGGAGGCCATAAAATATACCTTTGGATTTTTTCAATCTTCAAATATGAGGATTTGCAAGGTTCTTAGCAACATGAGTAATGGAAATGTGTGCAACAAGAATTTTTGAACACACATGGAATCTCCTTGCCAAAGAAAGGGGCTTCATAATTTAATATGATAATTTTTCTCAGCTCTAGAATCAACTTTTAAATCTTCTCCTAATAGGGCCAAAATCACATCTTCTTGTGTTTGAGAAGTCACCAGCATACTGAACATAACCGTCAAGCAACTTTTCATCAAGATTATAACATCACCGTCGATTTTGAGCACGTGCATCTCGGAGCCGCTTTAGTAACCTATCATATAATGTACTAAAACTCGACATAAATATTAAAGCACTTTGATTAATAGTAATGTTATAATATTAATATATTATATAACAATATTATATTACATTATATAAATTATAATGATATATTTGATATATTAAGATTATATATAATCTATATATAGATTAATAGTAATTATATGAGATTATTAATATTATTGGTATATTATTAATAATATTAATATTGTATTGGATTAATAATAATTATAATATTGTTAAATGATTAATTATATTACAAATGAATGTTGCTCTCAAATTCTTAGCTTTGAATGAATGGTTGAAGCACCAATGCTGAATGTTGCAACTCTAGTAGGCATGAATAGAAGTAGAGGAGATTGTTTGGGAGAAGAATTTTTTCTAGTGCTAGGTTATGTGTTAGGTTATATAGGGTTAGGTTATATAGTGTTTGAGCTTAGCCTCAAACACTACAATTAGGGTTAGGTTATGTGTTTTCTTTAGGGTTAGGTTTGGGATTAGGTTTATGGTTATGGTTAGAGTTTAGGGTAATCCAAATCATAACCTAACCCTTTCTCTCAAAACCTTAACCTTGACCCTAACCCTCACCTTTATCCTATCTTTATAACCCTAACCACAACCAAAACTCTAACCCCAACCCTAACCCTAATTACCTAACCCTAAATATTATTTATTTTATTAATTAGTTGCATTCACTCTAATAACCCTAAACCTATCCCTAAACTTAACCCTAGCCCTATCCCTACCCTAATCCTAACCCCAACTCTAAGCCAAATATAAAAACAACCCTTAATCATAATTACAATAACCCTAAAACTTCATTCTAGAATAACCCTAATACTATAATCCCTAATTGTAATACTAAACCCTAACCCTAATTTCATATCTAATCCCAACCATAACCAAAACTCTAAATCTAACCCTAACCATAAAACATAAACCCTAATCTAACCCTAATCCTAACATTATTTTCCTAACCCTAACCCTAACTCTAAACCTAACACTAACCCGAACACTAAATCCTAACCCTAATTAAATACCCAATCATAACCCTAAATTGTAACATCATCCTTTGAATTGGATACTACATCAAAAATTATGTGTTACAATCATTGCTTCCATTGTTGGCATTTTTACATTGGGATGCATATATTTTTAAAATCAACAAAATCTTTTAATGTCTTGCCAAAATTAATATTATTAATTGTAATATCAAACTTATAAACATGTATCCAATTTAGAACATAAATAAGAAATATATGGTATTAGTTTCTTCAAAAAACAAAGTGATGTGGACTAGGACTATAAGAACTATAATGAATTTAGAATATACACATAATGGATTTGTTGAAAAGGTTTTAGAAACTTTCAAACAAATGCAATTGGTAGATGAAAAGAAAAATTCCACAACCTGATGGAACTTCAGTAAATTGAAGCTGGGGTTAGAGGGTTTCTAAATTACTCAGGGTAACCTTCAGTATGGATTGGTCAAAACCCTCTTGTTATGTTTTAACGGTGACCTGTTGCCACGATGGACTGGTCACTTAAGTGAGGTTTCATCCCTCTCGGGTCGTGCTTAACCGACCCTATTTCACCTGATTTGCTGGTCTTTTTGGCGTAATGGCCTAGGTATTACACCGCCAAAAATTTCAATGCAGGCCCCACTTAAATGCTCCATCTGAGGGCCGATGAGCCATTCAATCACAGAATTCGATCTTGACCGCTTCTCGCAGACCTCGTAGGTTTGTCTGTTGGCGTCATCAAAGTAGTGCGAGGTTCGTGAGATATGGCCACGTGGCATGAATGGATGAATGGGTTTTCTTCCCGAGGTGTTCGATATGACAGGGGGCCATCTTTTCACTGGTAATAGCCATCCCCACTTAAATGTTCCATCTGAGGGCAGATGAGTTGTCCGATCACAAAATTCGATCTTGACCGCTTCTCGCAGACCTCGCAGGTTTGTCTGCTGGCGTCATCAAAGTAGTGCGAGGTTCACGAGATATGGCCACGTGGCATGAATGGATGAATGGGTTTTCTTCTCAAGGTGTTCAATATGACAGGGGGCCATCTTTTCACTGGTAATAGCCATTAATAACGGGGTAATCATGATCTCTCGCACACCTCGCATGGGTAGAGTAAATATCTGGGAGAGTGTTGCGAGGTTCACGAGGGAGTGGCACATGGCTTTTCTTTTCGTGCCAGTGGGATTATATGGGACCCATTGTGTGATCTGGGTCTATTCTTCTGTTGACGTGGATTGTCAACATCCATTGACTTGATCTCCACCCTCCATTTGTTAAAGTGCCTCCTGAATCGGTGGTTCATTTATAGGGAAGAAGTGTGTGAGTTGCCCGCGTGGCATGTATTACTTGGCTGTTGCTCGTGTCATTAATGATACAGGGTTCTTTTCTCCCGAGGATCTCCACCTAATTTCCTCCTGTGTGCGAATAGTGCCATCCTGCTGAGGGTATTCATAGTTATCCGGATCATTAACTGTGCAAGTGCTTGAATCACCTTCAAGTAATTGTACCCTGCATACTGGCTTGCTCTATAAATGCTAACTGAATTGTATGTAATCAACATTGCATTCTCTTGTGTCTAAGTGCAGTAAGGTTTTTCTTCTGTTTGTGGCTGCACTTTGTTTCTATCATGAGTAAATCAATTAAGTGAAGGAGTGCGAGGCTGGCTTCACTAGTCATGAAGAAATTTGATTCTCCCATGTCTCCCAAGGCTATTATTAGGAACACTGGGAAGAGGCCAATACATTGTTCATCCCCGATAATCATCTCGAATTCTAATGAATCTGAGACTGATTCTGATTATCGGTACTATTTGGCTACCCTGGCTGATCTTATGGGAGTGGATGAGGAGGTTCTGGCAATTGAGCTGGTGTCTACATTAGCACTAGGTCCAGTTGTTTAGGAATGTGCTTGCAAGGTTGGTAAAGAGGAGGTGGTGCCATCGCTATCGCAGGCTCAAACTTGGAGTGGTTGCTTGTACCAGGGCCGTGTTGCTTCTTCATGATTATTTGTAGTGGGTCCGTAGGACGTGTCTTCTCTTCTCTTGTTGTTCTATCAAGTGGATATGGATGTGGATATGGACGTGTGCGTTCTTTGCACGAAATTTTGTTTTTCAACTAGTTATTTCATAACCGTTTTGATTCCTTTGTTCATGCACGGTATCATTATGACAAGGAATGTAAATTTGAATTTCATTTTGGTGCTGAAATTCAATTTGGTGTCACAATGTAGCCTAATTCTTGTTGCTCTCCTATTCTATAGAGGAGATTTCATGGCTCATTGTGAAGGGTTAGAAAAATTTTGCAATCCGACGCTTGGAAGTTATACAGTCCTCTTTATTATTAAAGTGTTATGAACATTTTGTTTCAGGAAGTCATCCTGGGGTTAGGTTTATATACAGATTAGTGTGAAATGCTTTTTTAATTACTTATATTGAAAGAAATCTATAAAATTAAGATGGTTTACTCTCCTGGGTGTGTGCCATGGATTATGAATAGCTTTATCAAAGATTCATCTGTTCAGTTTCAATAGTTAATTGAAAATGTGATTCATTTTATTACTTTAACTCAAAGAGTTAATCAAATGCTTGAAAAATAATTTACATGTTCATGGTTGTATATACTCAGGATGCTTGAAGAAGTACTATCTTAATATGCTAAAATATCTCATGATAGTAATGCTATATGAGATGGGTTCATCATATCAGGATTTTGTTCTATATGACTCTGTTGCCCTATGGATGCATGAAGCACTGGATAATGTTTGTGTCATTTTATTAGTTCAAGACTATAGGTTCTAAGCAAGGATATCCAAATACTGAACACAAAACACTTGAATACAACCTTGTCCTCCTCAGGAAGGTATTGTAACAAATAAGTGGGTCAGTTCGGTTGCTCTTTGGTACTGGTAGTCATTCTCTGGTCTGCCAAAACCTTGAGATGATCACTATCCCTTTGAGTGTGTAGGAATTGTAATTTGTACATAGGAAGTGTTCTTACCAATCATGAGACATTCATGTGAACACGTTTAGGTTTACCCACCTTGGTCCTACAGAGCCAAAAGTGTAGGAGAAGTCAGTCCTTTACTGACTCTCGTTAGTTGGCCATTAGTGGTTGTAGTTGTCCTCGATAGGGGTTGGCTACCTCTTAGATATCTGCAACCTCTACATGGATTGTATTTTAAACACCAACACAACCTTCACCAAAATCCTTATTGGTTTCCTTAATATGGGAGATTTGGAACAAGGTATAGACATCCATCAAAGCATAATATGAAGATAATTTTTTTCAAATGTTGTGGTTGTAAATGCCCTTTTAAAATTTATACAGAATGTGGAAGGATAGAAAAAGCTTGTGAACTATTTGACAAAATGTCTCAAAGAATTGTAATCTCTCAATTTATTTTAGTGTCTATTTTGTTATACCCCATGTCCCAAATTGGGTATAACACAATAGACACTAAAACAAATTGATAGATTGTTATGAGGGCAGTGATGAGACTTTTCTAATTAGAGTGTATTCCATGAGATTACAATTATTCGAGGCATTGTGTCAAATAGTTCATGAGCTTTGTCTATCCTCCCACATTTTGCATAGATTTCAAAAGGGCATCTACAACCACAAGATTTGAGAAAATTCATCTTCATATTATGTTTTCCTTATGATTGGTTGACTCTTATACTAAATTAATATGTTCAATTTATGTTTCCTACTTGATCTAACTATCCACAAATGGCAATTTAACAGTGGAAAGATATGATCCTACTTTGGTATAAATTGTATATGCAATATCAAGGTATGAATTAATATGTTCAATTAAGAGATGTTAAATGAAATGAATAAAACTAATGTAATGTAAATAAGGGAGACCAGTGCCTTATTGGGTAAAATAGAGTCAAATGAAAGCCTTTAATGAATGGTTTCTATCTAGTAGGTCCTCTAATTGTTTGGCATATAACTATAAACATGCAAGAGTGTAAATGATAAACCCTAGTTGAGGCAGAATATCAAATCTAATAATCTGATTCTTCTTAATGATCCAAATGGCATTCCCAGATTACTGTAATTTATTGAAAGGAATTTTAATTCTTCTTTAAAGAATCCAATAAACCAAATCACACAAAAACAACAAATGTGTACTGATAAATAGAATATATACTTGATACTTCAATTTAAACAACCAAGAAACATCAGATTGGAGACAATCAAATAATCGCAAGAATCCAACAAACAATTGATACCATAATGAAGCCACTAAATCAACATTCTTTCATTATCTCCTTCAAAGTTCATACATGCAACATAGTCTCCTTGAATGTCATCATTTCTGAAAATTTAATGCTTACAACAATCTATCCTATTCTAATTCTATCTTCTACCCCTTAAATTTAACCAACAATGGATACTTATACATCAGTTTGCAAAAGGACGTGCCTTTTCAAAAAGGTTTAAAGCATAAAAGTTTTAACAAATCCACTATTAACTAATTTCTCTTGAGCCACAAATGGACTGCAGACATATGCTTCGTATAATCTTGGCGCTCATGAGTGTCGGCATCTCCCAACGCATCGTGGATCACAATCTCCATCATTATCATTTTCTCATTTTCCTCACATGTTGCATCCAATATCACATCTTTCGCAGTGGTTGTCTCCAGTATCCCTTGGAGTATTGTTTCGCACTCACTTTTCCATGTAGTCGCTTCCTTCATTTTCCCTTCATCATCACATAACTTGGTGAATCTATCTTCAGCAGCCTCTGTCAATTCCTGCATATCCCCTTGTAACTCCACATAGAAATCCCTGTGCCTATCCATAATACAATTGGCATATTTTTCAATCTCTTCATTACTAGTAGTGTCCTCCTCCAATTCCTCAATTCTTTCCTGAAATCTGCTATCCACTCTCCTGTGTTCCTTTATTGCATCTACGTACTATGAATTTTTTCCCCAGAGTTTATTTAACCAAGTGGTTAAAACAACCTTCCTTCTTTTTATTATTGCAGCAAATGCATCCATTCTCCCTTGATAGTATGCAGTTGACCCTTCCCAATGGTCTTTTTTTTGTGAACTCTCACCTTGAGTGAGCATCCTTGTTGGTTCTGTTACACCACCTACCAAGTCTTTCAAGTGTTTATTCTCTCTCAACATCCTCTCATTATTGGTTTTGTACATCTCCCTTTCCCTTATCAATGCTTGGATTTGGGCTTTATTCAACTTGGCTATATTTATCCCAATATCAGCAGTCGCTATAGGATCAACCTCCCCAACCTTCAGGGTCATGACATGTCCGAATGCCTTTTCAGTATCAATAAAAATTGATTTCTTGTGAGGAGGATACAAGGCCCACATAATCAATGTTTCATCATTAGGATTGTATCTTGATCCTGTGTATACCTCTGTCACCTTCTCTATACTGAGCTTGTGGGTAGCATTGTTATCTTTTAAGAAACTATCAAAAACTAATGCAAAATTCATATCCAAACCTGGAAAAATCATAACACCTACCTTTTCAAGCAGCTCCCTCCCCTTTTCAGGGGTCATGTCAATCATCTCTTTGTCCAATTTATCCTTTAAGCTTTTTAACAGTTGATCCTCATTCCTTGGAGTGACATTGTCAACCCATCCCCTTATCTCTTTCCCTTTTTTCTTATATAAAAATGTCTTAAACTCCAAGGTCTTTATAAATTCATCATCTGATATGAAAGACCTATAGTCTTCATGTCTTGTATCTACATCCATGGTTTCCTCAACGTCTGTTTCTCTGGCAACATAGACATACTCTTGAGTCTTTATTCTTGAAACTTTCCCAAATGAGCTTTGTGGCCTGTCTATTTCTGAAATCCCCTTAATGGAGGATAACAACTCAGCATCCACCAACTCCTGATTATGTTTTTCAATCACAATTTCAGCTTCCTCTGCCTCTAGGTTTCTGATTATGTCATCAGATTTAAAGGGCACATGATGGTACCCTCTGAGATTTAATTTTTGTCTGGCAGAGTGGATATACCCTTCTGGATCAAAGTTCTTTCTCACTGGCGCTCTGCTCATGTTGTAGTGCAATAATTTGTCCACAATCAGATCATAACCTTCCTTGGCTAATACAGTGAAATCACTAAAACACAATGTATTGGGCACAAAAGCCTGTTTCCCATATGAACTTAACTTCATAACACTGGAGTAATCCATTTGCCTAACAATTTCAAGGTATGGAATTCTATCCGGGACAGTTCTGGGCAGAATGAAAGGTGTATCCTCAAAGCCATAAACCCTAATCATTGTGGCATTCTCTAAGCAATACCAATCCCCCAGTTGTGGTTAATTGGTCCATTGTAATCTCTAGGCCTAAGAAACCATTTTACTTGTTCAGATAAAGAATAATCACAAGGATGGCTAAAAAATCTATACAAGGGTTTCACAAAGAATTCTTCAAAATGCAAGAAATTTGAATTGGAAAACCTGCTGTCCCAAACAACAGTCCATAATTGAATAGGCAATGGCCTACCTTCCTTGTCGGATTGTGAAATCCTCAGCTCCTGGGGCCATAAACCTAACTCTTGTCCAAAATACAACACTAAGTGCATCAACAGTGAGTAATTTCTGAGATGGAGAACATAAGCACCACTCTTTATTGCCATCAAACCTGCATCCAGCTCCTTAAAAACATGTGCATCATAGTCAAATGATCTGGAATTGTGGTACTGAATGTCTGCAGAAATCACCATGGGCACAACCGCCATATGCTCAGGTACCTCCATCCCGAATACCTATCCCACTGAGTAGTAAGTATATTTTATGTAAGGTTCGAAGAGGTCTACATGAAAGGGTGGCCCCTCACTATCTTCCATTGGAGTAGGTTTGCCATGACACCTAATTCTGTGCAGAGGTAACCTCCACCCTTTATAAATGGTGTCCATCCTTCTAAACTCACTATCGAGCTCTTCACTCACTACTTTGTCACTGCATATTCCCTCCATTCTAAAAACCTTAGCAATTGCATTCTTAGATACATGTATCAATGGATTCCCTAACAAATCACATATAGCTTTCTTTTCTGAATCATAGTGTCCGACCAGCAATTTTACCAGTTCAACGTTAATAAAAACATTAGGGCACACTAATTTCCCTAAATTGAGCCTCCATGGATTGCATACTGGCTCAAAGCGATTTCTCTTGTGGTAATGGAAATTGAATAATTAGCCTCTAATCGGAGTCCAAACATCACCTATAAATTTGCATTTGTCGTCCAATTTGTCAACTTCAGCTTTGAGCTGTGTAGAACGCCTAGCTTTAGGTCTAGAACTAGGTAACTGGTCTATGAGGTCTTGATTTAGCTTCCTTTCAGTACCTTCTGGTTACAACTCAGTCTTTTTCTTTTTTGCTTTTGATTGGCTTCCCTCCCCGAGTTTTCTTCCCTTTAGTTTTCCTGAACCAGTGCCTTCCATAATTCAAATTTTTACGAATTCTGAGAGGACGAGAAACTTACTGTAACTTCTTCCAAACTCAAGCCAAGTGAATGCCTTAATTGCTCTGTTGGTCCCTTTCTCTCCTTTGCTTTGAATTATGTGAGACAATGATTTCAATTGATCATACCCTGATATGCAAAATCTCCTACGCTTTGTGGTGCCATTAATGTCTTTTACCGATCGAGACATGAATGCTGCAAGTTTTTTTGTCAAAATTCTCGCTGTCACATCAGGGTTCAATGATCACCCACTCGCCAAGATGTCTTGCAGTTTCCCCGACATCACAAGTCTCCCCGATAGTTTCTTTCCTTTTGCTTTTATATTGCCATGAATTTCACCGAAACAACTATCGCTCAGACTTAATGAATCGGGCCAACGGTTCTTTGCCTTACTCTGAAATTACTTTGTCTCACCGAGATGTTCACTTTATCGAGTATGTTGCCGAGAGCAAGCAATTTGTTCTGGCAATAGAATAATACTCGCTATGATGTCTCTTAGATCTCCCCACGGTGACATGTCTCATCGATACACTTTTTCTTCGACGAGACCATGCGCATTGTCTTCTCGACACCATTTATCTTCGTATGCTCAGTTCTGTCGGTGTAACCTGAGGGGTCGGTAAGACTTTCCGAATTCTCCCTAGCATCATTTGTCTCACCGAGTGAGTCCTCCCCTTGCTTTATCGACAAGACTAATAACGCTACGGGCAGTGTTTTAAAATCTCTCTCCGATGACCAAAGTCTCTCCAATAGACTTTACATTACTCCAATCGGTAAAAGGTAATTTAGCTCGATGTGACCTTACATCGTCTCGCCGATACTTTTTGTCTTGCCAATAAGATATAGAAACCTGCATTCTCTCTATGTATAACTTGATCGGTGTGACCCTTGCTATGTCTTTCTGATACATTTAGGATATGTATATTATCATCGATGAGACATGCATCAACTTATGTCGATATTTTCATATGTAAAGATTTTAATGTCAGATGAAATTCATGGGGCGTTATGGCACAATTTTAAATCAGATTTTGGTAAAATATGCTATGTGAGGATATTTTTGTCTGCATTATGAATCTTTTTTCGGAGACTAATAATCATGAAGAAATAATGAATTTGTCAAAATTTGACAGTTCCAACACCATGAAGGTTTGATGTTTCATGACAGTACTAGCATTTCAGTTATAATGATATATTTAGAGCTCATGGCTCTCCTTTGAATAAACATATCACAATTTTGAATAATATAATCAAGGGTTATGGCGTTCATCTCACTGTTATCATGGTGTGTATGATTTCCATTTTTGCTTTAATTCAAAGAGTAAATTAAAATGCCTAGATGGAGTCATAGATGGATATGTTTGTAAAGGGATTTGATAAGAAGTATTGAGTTAGGATAGAAATTGACACTGTTGTAATGCAATATTGTCAGAGATCTTATATGTTATGTGTTTGAACCTGTTATGGAAATCTAAATATTTGTGAATTAATTTGACTCCCCAATAGTATATGGCACTGGCCTAAATCATATGTGTTTATAAGGTTTTGTGTCTGCTTGTCTTATCTTAGAGCTTGTTGCCAAATTGCAAATTAAATGACTATCTTATGTGGTGAAATGTCGTTGTAATCATCTCATGCTCGAAGTAGTTGATACTATTGATGCTTTTCTGTTGTTTAAATTGATATATCAAGCATATATATATATTCAGTTTACCGATACACATTTGTTGTATTTGTGTGATGTGATTATTTGGTTCTTTCAAGTAAAGATTAAACCCTCTTAGTCAATCATAGTAACTAAAGAGTATTAATTGTATCAATAAGAAGAATCACATAACTAGGATTGTCATTCTATCTCAAGTAGAGTTTGTCAGTCATTTACTTGAACATTTATACAAGTCTATGTGCCAAACACTTTGAATTATTGCCATCATAGATTACACTTTTATAGATCTTCATTAGACTCCATACACCCAAAAAGGCAGTGGTCTCACGCTTTCATCTTTTGGTTTATCAATTTTATTTTTTACATCTGTTAACTAAACATATTCTAATATGATTCAAATATAATTAAAATTAAAAACATCATAAATTAATTATGTAACCACATAAGTCAAATATAATTCTTTCAAGAAATTAATATCAAATAGACAATACAAATTAATGTCATTGATCTTCTTCTTCATCCAACTCTTTGTCTGTATCATCCGATCTAGATTCAACATTGTAAGGATTGGTCATATCATCATCATCCACATGGATATAATCTTCATGAACATTAACTCCTACATCATCATGATCTATTTCCTCCTCTTCGACAGGCACATCATCAACTAACTATTGATCCTGATCATCATCTACATCATCTTCTATTTCTTCAGTATCTTCTTCTTCCACCACATTATACTTTACTGGCCTTCCTCTTGGATCATGTCTAACAACATATGACCAACCCGCTTTACTTGGAACCTCTGAGTAAAATACCTGCTCACATTGGCTTGGAAGAACATAGGGCTCATTTCCAGCTCGCTCAAAATACCTTGTATTAACCATTGTAAATCCATTATCATGTTCAATAACAGTTCTCTCGGGATCATTTTCATTCAATCCTATCCTGTACCAAAGGATGACGAACAAAACTAATTTGAAGGACTTAAAGTCACACTCAAGTATATCATCCAAAATCCCATAGTATTGATTTTCTGAGACTTCTGGATAAATGTCTCTTCTAGATGAAACATTAGTCACCTAGAAGACTATAGTTATCCTAGACTCACAAGTTTTCTTTGTGTCATCCAACTTTTTGATTCGAAATTTATGACCATTGCACCACATAGCCTTGTGGTGTTTCACCTACAATATGTCAAACACGCAAAACTTATTGCAATATCGTCAGTTGATAAACATATTTATTCTTGGCTGAATGTATGCAAAGAAAAAAATCTCAACATATATATACATCAATATAATTGAAAATAATTAAATAATATGGGTGATTAATATATTTATACATACCTGTTTATCTCTTAAACCATATGCTAAATCAATTTCCTTTGCTGTAACATTGGAATCTCCATTATGATGAGCTTCTTTAACCAATGAAGCCACACCTTCCCATGTTAATGTGTGACTAGATTGTTGACATCGTTCAATCCATACTGTCATCCAATCAAGATTGTTTGCGATGTACAAACATAGTGCATCCCACTCTTGACCAACTGTATAAAAAAAAAAATGAAATTCACAAACGACATATAATTAGTTAATTACCACAGTATACGACCTTAATTTATAAGTACAATATACATAAAAACGAAATGTAAAATGTATTCTAATTAATCTCTGGTGCAGGAGCACACCTAGGCTAACCTCCATAGTTAGGATATTTTGGGCTTGTATTTGACATTAGCCAAGTTAGAGTAATTGTATGTTTCTTTTGGACCTTAGAAGGTCATTGTTGTCGCTAGGTGAGTTAGTCATTAGGACTAAGGTCACCAAAGTTAGTCATTGTTAATAGTTTTTACATTGCTTAGCCTTAGTAGCTTAACTTGGGATTTGAGTCTTAAATGTGTTTTAAACACATGAATGATGTTATAAAGATGCCATGATGCCTTTAATGGTGTTGGTTACTCGAAATATAGGAAATAGAGGTCCTAAGAGTTAGGAAGGTGGCATAATGATAGAGTACTTGCCAAATGTTGTTACAAAATTGTCATGACAATAGTTGCCATTATGGAAAATGTTGCATACAACTCAGTTACATAGGATCCCCTAAAGGATAGGAGTGGGGGATCGACCAACATACCCTACAAACATTGTGAATGGCATCTAATATGAAGTAGACTCGAATTCAAGAAAGAGGGAGATTGTAATCAAGTTTTTGGAATAAAAGATAGCTCTGCAATTTCTATTTTTATGTGAACTCCGAGTGTTATTGAGTGACAATGATACTAAGTGAATTGGATGTTTTGATTTAGTGTTAGAGTCGTGTTCATGGGATAGTATTACACTTTTTTCATTTTGCAAGTTGGTGCAGGAGCATCTAGGCTAACCTCTATGTTTTGTCATTTTGGATTGTATCTAACCTTAGCCAAGTTAGAATGTTTGAACATATTTTCTTTTGACCTTAGATGGTCTTGCTTTTGTTTGGGCTAGGTGACCTTAGTCCTTAGGACTAAGGTCACACTATTTTTCCATTGTTAGTAAGTTAGTTTTCTTAATGTTTATTGTCTAGGGGAGTAGAGTCTTTAAGTTGTTCAAATGCTTAAAGAGGTTGTAATGATGCCTTAAGGCTAGTTAATGAGTTGGTTCCTTGAATTATTGAGGGAATGGTGGTCCTAAGAAATAGGCTAAAGGCATGAAGGAAGATGCCAAATGGAGAAGGCAGTTTGCATTGGTGGTTGCATGCAATCTGGTTACCCTTGGATTCCCTTGGGAATAGGAATTGGAGGAATTCGACCAACTTGCCTAGAATCATGGAGTGGGCATCTATTATGACCCAAGGCTCATATCTTTGAAGTGTTGGTCGTTTTTGAAATGAGTTAGTAGTTTTGTAATGAAGCTTTTATGAATGAGAAAAAAAATACTGAAAATTCTATGTTTTTGTGATATACTGAGCAATCTTGAGTGAGTGTGCCACTTGAGGGATCGAATGCATTGAGTTCATGTTAGTTTTGTGTTGATAGCATAGTTGTAAGTCTTTTCCATTTGTTAATCAAGCTAGTTTAGGTTAGATTTAGTGTTAGTTGAGTCATTTTTGTGGTAGAGCTCCTACTGGTCCTGTCCTGACTAGTATGTGCTCTCATGGCTCCCCCATGATCTCTAACCTTGGGAAACACCTAAGGAAGGGTGTAATGGTAGGGGAGTCAGTAGTGTGTATAGTAGTTAGTGTTAGGAAGCATGACAGAGATTGGAGGAGCTTCTCTTAGCAATTGATCTCTAGGCGAGTAGGTGGAGCCCGGTTAGAGAGCTAGAGGAGAAGTATTAAGGTTACTTGCAGGGAAATATCATACAGTACGGTTTCAGTACAGTTCCAAATGGGTTAGGGATAGGTCTTGCTATGAAAGGAGGTTAGAGATCTCATGAAGTCATTAGAGTAATGTTTGAGTAGGAAAACAGTGAATTCCTAGGAATTAGGCCTACAAACCCTACATACCCTAGGTTATAGGAATCCCTTGTACGGACACTGTCAGGCCAAAAGAATCATTGGGTGATTTAAAACTCTTAAAAGGGTACTGGAATATGTCTTGAGGTTAGCAAGGTCTTTGGAAGAATTTTACAAACAATAGCAAAAGCGGACTGGTAAAGATTACTAGAATTAGGCCTAAATTGAGGTCTTCCATTGATGCAATCTTGAAACCGACCAGAACAAGGCTCAAGAACCTATTGAAATGGTTCCAATTGGCAATGTTATGAAGGTCCTGACAAGCATAGACACCCCTGCAAGGAAGAGCAAGGAAGAATGAGTTTGAAGTGAAGATGGCACTGGGAATTCTCTAAGTGAAGAAGGAAAGTGAGCAGGAATTTGAACTTGTGAAATGTTGTCTGACCTCCAAGGCGAAGCATAAAGTGAGAGCTCTTAGAATAGGGCTAAGATTGGACTTAGTTGCCAATCAGGACCTAGAGGAGACTAGGTTCCTAGGAGAGACTAGCTAGGTCTTTCAGCAAGGTGCAAGCAAACTGAGGAGTTCATACATCACAAGTAAGTTGATTTAAGCTGTTTTAGTGTCCTGAATAGATAGGTTAAGGTTTAAGGGTTTTACTGGTCCTGTCCTGATCAACTTATGTTTTTATGGCTCCCCCATGAAATCTAGTCACAGGATTTTCCTGAGGGTAGATGGATGTGTTAGGGGAGCCATTGGTCTATACATATGTAGAGTTAGGAGTCATGGAGAGTGGAACAGTTGTGTTTAATGTCAAGTCCTAGGTGAGCTTAGAGTGCCTAGTTAGAAGTTTGACAGTAATGAATTGAAGAATTTAGGCAGGGGATTGAGGTACAGTACGGAACAAGTACAGTTCTAGGTAGGGTATAGACATATCCTAACATGCTAGAAGGATTGAGGTTCTATCAATCCATTTGACTAAGGTTTGAGCAAGAAAACTAGTGGGGTCCTACAAACTAGGCATAATAGCCCTATTTAACCTAGATAATAGGAAACCAGTGTACGGATGACTTAAGAGTATAGAATCTTTTGAATCCTTCAGAAAATCCAAAAGGGTATTTGAATGTGGAATTGGTTTTTTAAGTTGTTTGGAAAGTTTGGGCAGGAATGAAATAAAGGTCTCTGTCAAGGGCTACAAGAAATAGGCATCCTCAAGACCAATTCTTGAAACTGGTAGGAAAGGAGTTTGGAGATCCTCCAAGATGGATCCAGTTGGAAGTACATGGCATGTTTCCAATGTGTTTGGCACCCTTGTAATCAATTCAATGTTTGTGTGATGTTGGCACTTAGAGTCTTCTAAGTGTAGGAGAGAGTTTGCACATAACAAAGTGATGTTAGTCCTTCAAGGTGAAGCACAAGGTGTGAGACTCTTGGAGAGGAGTTGGATTAGGATTTAGTTAATCATCTAAGCCTAACAAGGACCTAGAAAATATTAGGTTCCCAGAAGAAGACAAGGAAAGTTCTTCTTAGCTATTTGTGCAAGAAAGCCTTGGAAAACTTACACCAATCTCCATGACCATCTTATAATTACCTGACACTTTCCTCAATCTACCTTTCCCCATCAAGTACTCCCCTTCAAATTTGTTAATGGATTTGGGATCCCAAATGCGATCTACATGGATCTTTACTGCAAACTTAGGAAGATATTCAGTAATGTACACCATGGTCTGGTATACCATGTATCCCTCCACCATAGAACCCTCAGGATGTGCTCTTTGTCTAACCAAAGCCTTCAAAAATTTCAAGTGCCTCTCAACCATCCACATTGACCTTGTGTGTACAGGTCCACACAATTCAATCTCCCCAACTTGGTGTATGAGGTAGTGTTCTTGTGCATTGAAAAATGTCGAATGTAGACACTTTTACATTTCACACATTAGACGAGGAATTCTTCTCTTCCAATAATTTATATCTTCTTTATGGATTGTTTTAGATGACAACCATCTACAAGTGATTTAAGGCACAAATATATTAATGAGATTTAACAAAAATATACAACGAATTGAACAAATATCACTACTTACCTCATGTATTTTCCAAGATCATATATAACTTGCTTAACATTGTTGTCGAAGTTGTCTGGGAGAGACAGAGGTAGAACGTACTGCAACAATTGTAAAATGATATTTTCATTAATATTTTTCCAAAAGTAGTAAACATAATACACTGAAAAGTACATGCAGTATACAAATATATATATAATATACCAGAATAATTACCTTAATGAAGGTATGCCAATCATGCGTTTTCATCCCTAACCCAAATTCACCTTTCTTTATTATGATATTGTTTATGTTGGCAGCAAATCCTGTGGGAAATCGAATTTTTCTATGACTTATTTTATAGCATTGCTTTGCTACTTTGTTAATAACCAAGGAAGGACACTTATATTAATTTGGTCTCCATCACTATTTAATTGAATGACATTTTTCATTGCATGACTGGCTTCCTGAATGTCACTACAAATTTTGACAACTTTTTCTTTGTCATGCCTTCCATCCAATATTTTCCATAACGTTTATGTCATATTCTTTCCGATATGCATTGTATCAAACAAATGCACAATTTGTAGTTGCTCATAGTAAAATTGTCTGGGATAACTTTTCAGTCCCTATGGAAGCCGACCATTAATGCCTTGACAACCTTCATGAAGCATATAAGTTAAAAAAATTAACAATGACAATCATTTTCAATTACAACATGATCACAAAATAAAAATAAAAATTCAAAACATATCATAAATGATAGATAAACAATTTGATCCAATGAACCTTGACAATTAATTCTATTATATTCCAACTTCCATAGGCGAGGTGTCATTCTTCATGGTTTTGATGTAGTCTCTTCTTTCCCATTGAAAAGATGTTTTTCAGTAGTTCAATACTTATGATTTCTGTGGAGGAAGTGCCTATACTCATCAAACACCTGCTTTCCTAAACTTGTTGAATGACGAGATTTCATCTTTGGACCACAAATTGGACATGCAAATTTTCCCTTTGTTTGAAGACTTGCAAATCATATATAATTGGATTAAATATGTCAATTTTTATAATTATATATAATGAATAGATTATTTCAAGAACATGCATGATATCTTATTCATTAAATTAAATATAGTTAAAATCATGTAGTCGAACATTATAACATACCAGAAAAATGTGTTAGCCCTGGGGCATCATGAATTGTCCATACAAGCATTACATGGAATTGATTTTGTCTTTGTCCTATTGGTCTAGATACGTCATACATAGTGATGCCATTCCATAACTTTAGTAACTCGTCGATAAGAGGCTCAATATATACATTCATATATTTAATTTGGTACTTACCTAGTTGAATGAACATAAACATTACGTAATTATTATAACCATTTTACTGCAATATATATAAATTCATGTACATGACTATTAAATGAAAAAATATATAAGACATTATGCAACAAATAAGACAAATGAGATGCTACTACGTTAAAGAAAATTGATGTAAACAAATACTTGGAACAATCATTGCCAACATTATGTGCTCCCTCTTTATTGACATCCATGGAGGAATGTTATTGTTGATAACAAAAATAGGCCACACTGAGTAAATAGATCTTAGCTCTCCAAATGGATTGATACCGTCCGCTGCCAATGAAAGCCTGAGATTACGAGGTTCTTCTTTAAAGTGTGGCCATTTTTACTCCATGTACCTAAATGCAGAACCATTTGTAGGCATTCAAAGAATCTCATCTCCACTTCTATTACGTGCATGGTAATCCATAAATTGCGCTAAGCTTTCGCACCTAAATAATTGTTGCATATGCGGAATAATGGGAATACAATGAAGAACCTTGCAAGGCACCTTTTTTGTTAGTTGATCTATTCGATATCTACTGATATGACATTCCGGGCATTCTGTTGCAAATTCATGTTGTTTATGATATATAATATGATCATTGGGACATGCATCTATTGCTTGATACTCCATTTCAATATCTTTCATAATGCCAGATAAATCTCGGTATGAGCGAGGTAAAATATTTGATGGTGGTAACAAAAATTCACCAATCAATCTACAACAAAAAATAAATTCTTAATATAAAGAATATTAAAGGTACATACTTCATCCTTTATTTACTAGCAATGAACAACAATTAAAATAGACGAAAAAAATGACATATAAGACATACCTTAACATCTGTGAGATTGCTATGTTGGATAAACCCTTCATAACCTTCAAGTTCACCAACAACAATATAGTAGAGAGAAGAGTTGTTTGGGAGCCTTCATAAAGTGGCTCATATGCATTCTCAAGTACAGGTAAATCATGAACATCATCAAAGTCATCTCGATCAACATGATCAGATGTGCCACTACATGTGTCATGGATCAATGTATTTGTACCATCATCTTCAGTTGTGTTTTCTGGTGCATGATCATCTTCTTCCATAGGATCATTAACTTCATCTTCAATATTCACAGCTCCATGTTCCTTCGCTTGCAAAACCACATTCTCTGGGCCATGATAATTCATATCGTGTGCCCTAGGGCGCCCCACCTTAATAATAATGACAGACACAAATAAACCATGATCATGATCAAGTGATTTTTTATATATATATCAAATGTTAAAACAATATAAACATTTACAAATTCAATCAATATAAACACATATAATGAACAACTTACCAATGGACGATAATCATGCCCCCCTTCAACGTGACCATGCTGCCTACAATGTTTCTTAGCTGTTGTGATTAAAAGTCTTCTCGTCTTTAAGCCCTTGCAATTATTGCAAGGACAATAACATTTCCCATCACCCTTTCTTTTCAATATAGTCCACAATCTAGCAACTGTCTTTTCATTTTTTTCTGGACTAATATTATCTAACATGATTTTTCTTTACCAAGCTTGAATATTTAGATCTTCAAAAAATATCAAACTCACATGCACTCCAATAATTTTTAATCGTACACAGGTAACAAAATATAATAATTATGATATTTTACACCAAAAAAAATCGGCATGCAACCACCCCTGCAAAAGAGAAGATAGTTTGAAGTTAATGACCCCAAAAAACACTTTCAAATGCTAATTCCAGAAATTATTAAATTCTGATTTTACAATGATTTCCAACTGTTATACTCCTAAAATCAGAATATTGAACTTGCACAACAAAATCTGGAAATGAAATTCTCAAAATGCAGCTAATAGGCCTCAACAATTAAGGCCTACTCAAGACTTTGTGAAGTCACTGCAAGGTTTCCAGGCCTTACCTAATGATTTGAGCAAGAGGATTAAAGAGTTGGTAAAGAGTTTTGATGACTGGAGTGGCACATCTTTACCAGATGTTGTAGATGCCCAAGGAAATGTTAGATCACTACAGCAATGGCATGACAGGGTAGATGAAATCATTAACACTAGCACATTTTTGAAATCTTTTGAAAGGGAGGCGAATCAAGTAGCAGTAAAGTATACAACTTACAATGCAAAGGTAAATTAGGTGGTAAATTTTAATTGGCCAATGGATGAGGAATATCAATGATGGGTAGAAAAGTACTTAACTAAACAAGAATAGGACAAAGTCTACAATCAGCAGTTAACAACTCAGCGGTTATGGTTATAACAAATTTTGGCTATGTCTTGGTGGCAGTTTTGGTGCAAGTTTTCAAAGTTTGGAAAATGCAACAGTTATTCTCCAGTGGATGGGATGAACAAGAAGATTCTCCAGAGACTCAACTGTTGTAACCAATTTTTGAAATGTCATGAGGCGGTCCAAGTGACCAGTGACAGGTGTATTTCTGGTCCGATGCTTGTTGCTCCTTCATTTTCCCTATAAGAAGGATTTCAGGACCAAAAATATGGCCGGTTAGCAAATTAGATATCTTTAGGTCAAGACTAATTGAAGTTGCAGAGCAAATTTGTAAAGAGCCTGATATTATAATGAAAATACTATTCTTAGGTTTCATGATGTGAGTGTTCCAAGGCTTGCTTGCACTGCAACTAAGAGACCCAGCTTGTCTCTTCTAGGAACCTAGTCTCCTCTAGGTCCTGATTGGCTTAGATGATTAACTAAGTCCAATTCTAACTCTTCTCTAAGAGTTCTATCCTTTGTGCTTCACCTTGGAGGACTAACACCATTTGACAAGTTCAATTTCTCTTCCTCACTTAGAAAGTTCTAAGTGCTAACTTCTCACAAATGTCATTCTTCATTGCAGGGGTGCCCATCCTATTGAAAACATTCATAACCTTGCATATTTGAACCATTTTAGAAGGTTCTTCAACCCTATCCTTACCGGGTTCAAGGTTTCACCATTTGAGATCTTAAACAGGCCTATTCCTTGTAGCCTTTACCAGTCCTGTTTTGTCAATTCTTGCTAAATTTTTCCAAAGACCCTACAAAACTAAAGGCAGATTTGGATACTCATTTAGAAGTTTTAAAAGGTTCAATGGGGCTTAGGGCCTGACAACCTTCGTACACTAGTTTCCTACAACTTAGGACAATAGGGCTAAAAGGCCTAATTTCTAGGACTGACTGTAATCTTGCTTGGAACCTACTCAAACCATAAACGAAATGATTGACATAAACTCAATCCACCTAGTATGATGAGCTATGATGAAACCCTACTTGAACCTGTACCTGTTGCATACAGTACCTCTTTATCCTGCAAGAAATCTTCAAAGACATTCCTAGACCTCTATCCGAGCTCTGTCTGCTCGCCTAGAGACTAGTGATAAAAGAGCTCTCCACTCTTTCATGCTTCCTAATCCTAAATCTATATACACTAATGACTCCCCTAACATTTCCACCTATCCTTAGGTGTTTCCCAAGGCTAGAATTCATGGGGGAGCCATGAAAGCACCGACTGGTCAAGACTGGACCAGTAAGAACTTCAAACCAAAACAATTTGCCTAACACCAAATATCCTACTCTAAACAATTGCTTATCAAATGAAAAAGACTAAGATAATCCTATAGAACACTAAACAAATACTAAACTCAGTCTCTCAATCCATTAAGCATCTTCGTCATCACAAAAGTTCGGGTTGTTCTTGAAAACACTGTTGCAGAGCTCTCTATTTTACTTTCAAAAACTAATTACCAATTACATCATGTCATGAGATTCGAGTCTTGGATCATAATAGATGCCATCCCCATGATTCTAGGGCCTGTTGGCTGATCTCCCACTTTCTATTCTCAAGGGAATCCAAAGGTAACCGAGTTGCATGCCCATGCTAACTTCTTTACAACATTTGGCATCTTTCTCTATGCCTTGATCCTATTTCTTAGGACCACTATTCCCTCTAGATTCCCAGGAACCAACTCATTTAATGGCCTTAAGGCATCTTTACAACAACCACTAAGTGTTTAGAACATCTTTAAGACTCTAATCTCCCATAGACAACTAACATTAAGAAAACTTAAATCTATTTGTGTGACCTTAGTCCTAATGACTAACTCACCTAGCCCACAAAAGCAATGACCTTCTAAGATCTAAAAACAAACTAACATCCTGACTTGACTAGAGTCAAGTACAAGCCAAAATAACAAACATGGAGGTTAGCCTAGGTGTGCTCCTACACCATTTGGTGTCATTCTGTTGTAGGTTTTATTTTCATGGGTACTTAATTTTCAAGACAATAGTAGCATTTGAATGAAAATTACTCATTTCAAGGTCATGTATCTCCATTGTATGAATATATTATTATCTTGAATAAAATGATCAAGGTTTATTCTATTCATCTCACTGTTATGGTGTGTGATTATCATTTTGGCTTTAATTCAAGGAATTAATTAAAATGCTTGAGTGAGGTTATAGGTGACTATGTTCATATAAGCATTTGATGAGTACTATTGGGTTAGAATATAGATTGATGGTATTGTAAAACAGTATTAATTGAGATTTTATATGCTATGTGTCTAGAAGATAAACTTGGTTACAGTAAAAAAACAACCAACACCTTTGATATTATCTAGCTATGGCTCCCAAATCAATTGCAAATTGATCATTAGGGTTAAAATTGAAACCTTGCAAATATAATCTTTGTCCAAATCCATCAATATTTTCCATCAGTTATAAACAATTCCCTTATAAAGAATTTGTGAAGCCAGGTCTAAAATCTAGAAATGAAATTCTAAAAATGCACAAGACTATAAATGAAATCTGATGAGATGTTACTTTCAAATATGATTTTCAAACCTGGAAGTACAAATTTGACTTCACAAATGAATTCTAGAAAAAGACAATGACTTCCCTCAACCTGGCAATATCTTCTTGAGTTTCTTCTGATTTTCCCCAAGAAAACCGTCAAGCAAAACACTGTTGCAATAAATAGTCAAGCTCATTTCAATTTATGCCCACCACAATTTAACTTTGCAGGACCGCCCCAATTTTGGTGAAAGATCTTTGTCGAAACGTACACAAAACAACGGCTCGTCGAAATTCCGATGAACGCTGCGGTAAAAATTAAAAAAGAAATGGAAATTCGCACAAGTGCCTGACGATACATCTGATTATATAGGTTTCGTCAAAAATTGGGGTCAAATGAGTTAGTAAGCATTTGATGACAACTTGATGTTTAGAGAACTACTACAAAGCAACATCTCTATGTTCTTCCATGCTTAGCAAATTGGTTAGTCTAACCTCGATCCGATCATCCTTCATATAAAATTCCTACATAAAATTAAGGATAGGTATTTGCAAATGGATTGGGAAGACTGGGTCTTGGCCGTAGACTAACTTAAATGGTGAATTTCCTAGGTCAGCTTTAATTCGAGTTTGATCTGCCCATAAGGCAAATCTCAACTGGGTGTGCTAGTCGCTAGGATTATTTTATAGAAATTTTCTAATTACCTCCAGGAGATTCTTGTTGGTAGACTCAGCTACTCTGTTTCCCTGAGGGTAGTAATTAGAAGAATATTTTAGAATAATTTTATGCTCATAAGCCCATTGAATGAATTCAGTTGAAGAGAAAGCAGGGCCATTATCACATACCAGGGCGAATGGTACTCCAAACCTGGTGGTGATGTTTTCAGTCAGAAACTTGATAACCACATCTGTGGTGCTATTTTTGTAGGGCCGAGCCTCGATCCAGTGTGTGCAGTAGTCGGTTGTAGTCAGGATGAACTTATGACCTGTAAAGGAGTTTGGATGAATGAAACCTACAAAATCAAGTGCCCATTGAGCGAATGGTCTTACCTCATACATTGGTAGCAAAGGAATTGTTGGATTTCTTTATTTGGGTGTAGAGGTCTAGCATACATGACATGTCCTGACATGTTGGTGTGCATCCCGAAATACATAAGGCCAGTAATAGCTTGATCTAAGAATTTGATGGGCCAAATCATCTGCAGATCCATGTCCCGTACCATGTCTTCCATGAAGCTAAACAATGGCGTGTTTGGCCTCTTGTTGATCCAAACAACGCAAGTAAATTCCTTGAATATTTATTTTGTATATAGATCCCCCTTTGAGCATATAATGATAACTCTTCATCCTCAGGGGTCTCCTCTGAGTAGCATTCATCCCCTCTGGGAATCTGTTGTTGAGGAGGAAGAAGATCAAATATGTGTACCAGGGATCCTTAGTGAATGTCTATACCGTGTACTGCTAACATGTGATATTCTTGTCAACATCCGTCATTTCCTTTGATAAACCTTGCCCTCGAACGAGCTTCATTGGATGAATTTCTAAGTTGAACTCTTGCAAAATAGCTATCCACTTTCATCTTCTTTCCCCCAATTTTCTTTGCATCAGGAGGGATTTCATAGCTGGATCGAGAACTATGGAAATAACCTTACTCCAAAGAATGTATTGCCTGAATTTTTTTATTGCTCGAACCAATGCAAAGGCCTCCTTCTCAAGGGGTGGGTACCCAACTTCTGCATTTTTAAACAAGGAGCTCATAAAGGCAATAGGCCTTTCCTCTCACTCACCTCCTCTTTGTGTTAAAACAACTGCACATGAATGGTCAGATGCAAAAGAATAGATATAGAAGGGCTTTAGGTAATCTGGGCTAGTCAGAACTTGTGCCTCAGATATTGATTGTTTAATCTGTGAGAAAGAAAATTTAGCCTCATTGCTCCATTCTCTTTTGGCATCTTTTTTCATCATCTCGTTAAGAGGTTTGACAATTTTTGCAAACACTATTATAAATTTTCTCACAAAATTAATCCTTCCAAAGAAGGATTTCATCTCTTTTTTGCTTCCTGGCATTGTCAGCTTTAAGATGGCCTCTACTCTATTGGGGTCTATGGATATCCCATCTTCTGATATTACATGGCCTAAGAGTTTCCCTGTAGATACTCTAAACACACACTTTTTTGGATTAAGGGAGACACCATAGCTTATACACTTTTTGAGGACCTATTCCAAATTTGCAACATGGTCCTCTCTGTTCTTGGAGAAAATAGTTAAGTCATCCACATAAATAATGATACACTTACCTATTAAATCCTTGAATGCTACCTCCATTGCACACTTAAAAGTAGCTCCAGCGTTGATAAGGCCAAACGACATCCTTCGATAGGAAAATGTGCCCCACTTGGTAGTGAAGACAATTTTCATTCTATCCTCATGACTGACAAGCACTTGATTATACCCATAATAGACATCCAGAAATGACATCATCTAGGACCCATTGACTGTTTGTAATACCTCATCAAGAGAAGGCAGTGGGTAATTACTCTTCTTAGAGGCCTTATTTAAGTTCCTAAAATCAACGCATAGCTTGATTCCACCACTTTTCTTACACATAGGGACTAAATTTGCAACCCAAGTAGAGTGCCTCACTGGGAAGACTATTCTGCATACAACAACTTTTGCACCTCCTTCTAAATCAAGGGCTCAATCAAAGCATTGATCGGGCGTTGCTTTTGATGAAAGGGCTTGGCTTCTGGCTTAAGAGGTATGGTATGTGTGATCACCGAAGTGTCAAGTTTTTAAGTCTTCGTACCCCCAAGCAATGGTTGCAATGTTCTCTTTCAAAACTTTAACTATCTTCTCCTTAATTTCTTTAGAACAAGTCTTCCCTATGAGAACATTCCTTTCAAGACCTGATTGAGTCAGATTAATAGATTCATACTTCCCTCCATCACTTTCCGTGGGCACCCTTTGACGGGCCCGTGGGTTAGAGTCAAATATTCTCTCTAGAGAAACCATCCCCTTTGGAATACTATTTCTTTTCAACTCCAGTATTCCTTCTATGTCACAATTCTCAGGATCCCAATCTCCTTGATCTCTTTTAGATTCATCAATTATATGTCCTTCGAAGACATCTAAACTTTCCAAGAAGGCAAGTATATGCTGGTCATCATTGAATACCTAAAAATTCTGGACATTATCCGAAACAGTTGGGACTGAGACTAGTTCAACTGACAACCTTTTTAACTTGGAGTCTTGCATAGGCTCCAAGGTACTAGCAATAACGACAAGGGAATATCTAATCTGATTTATTTCTCTAGGAATCAGAGTGATTCCAAAGGCGTCAAAGTCCTTAATTAGATTCTAAATTCTATTTCTATATGTAGCCAATATTTTGCCGTGGCAAGTATATTGGCTGCAGACATGTTTTACAATAACTTCATAATCCCCCATAACCATGAGAGCAGTGACCTTCTTTTGATGGGCAAAGATAATTCTGCAAGAAAGTGTTTCATATTCAACCATGTTGTTTGTACAAACAAACTGCAAC
Source organism: Sequoiadendron giganteum (assembly GCA_007115665.2). Classification (NCBI taxonomy): domain Eukaryota; kingdom Viridiplantae; phylum Streptophyta; class Pinopsida; order Cupressales; family Cupressaceae; genus Sequoiadendron; species Sequoiadendron giganteum. The sequence continues at coordinate 514,296,053 of CM021102.1, forward strand.
CTGTAAGATGCAAAGTAAGTCTTCCCTTTTGGGTTGGTTAGCTCAATCCCTGCTCCACTTCCTGCTTTGGATTTAGAGCCATCAAATTTAAGACTCCATAATTGATCTTTAGTTGGGAGTTCTTTCTTTTTCAGGATGATAATGGATGACTTTCTTGAGATGCGTGGCAGCTCAGACTGTTGCTTGCCATCAAGAGTTAAAGGTGACTGGGGCAAGATTCACTAGAAGTTTTACCTATATTCAAAACCTATTCAGGAATTACTTCCTGAACATTTCCTTGGCTTAGATCAGAATCAAATTCATTTTTCATCAATGCCTTAGGCATTAGAAGGGTATTTGGGGTGGGTGTTGTAGAGAAAAATTGTGATACCTCAATCTCTTCTTGGACTTCTGAGCATAGAGCCCGAGTCTGCTCACATTGGGAAGGATCTTCCTTTTGAGAGAGACTGGTTCTAGTAAGGATAGCAGCATCCTTGAATTCAAATAGAAATTTATTGGTGGGTGCTTGAGGTTGATCTTTACAAATCAGTTGAGGCTAGCAGATATGGTTTAAGATATCTATGCAAGGTTGACATGTCAACTTAGAATGATTCTAATAATGTATCCTACACCAATTAGGAAGCAAAAAACTGCACAAATCAGTCTCTTCTCCCAACACCAACCTATCATGTTGCAAATTTTTGATTAGGACTTGTTGGTTGACCAAGATCATTAGGTCATTCTATTCTAGAGGTAGTATGTTATCAAGATTGAGTATTGACAAGGTCATGATCTCCTCCTTATAAACTCCTATCTCAGTCTCAAAGTATGCTACTTCATTGGGAGAATCATATTCAGTAATCATGTGTTTGAGGCTAGGCTCACTCTCAATTCTAATCTGTGTTTCTATCCCTTTCCAGAGTAGCCACATGTGAGAGAAATCCAAAGAAAAATATCCCCCAATACTATTCATTAGCTCTCGACTCAGGAGCATACCATATGTTTCTGGGATATCGACCACTTGGATATCTATGTAAGTTTGGATCCTTGGATCAAATCCAACTTGTACATGCATATTATTTAATTGTCCTACCACATTAACCTCAATTTTGTCCAACTGAATCACCTTATTATTAGTTTGGGCAAGAATTAATCCTAGCTTCTTGCAAATGGAAAAGGGCATAACATTACCCGATGCTCCGGAGTCCAGCAAATAGTTGTGCAGATTATTTCCAAAGATTCTTAAACTCAAAAGGAAAGGTGGGGTACTGGTCTTACCTTTATAGATGGTTTCATTCATCTTGTTTTCTAGAGTCACTTTACCTTTTCCTTTTGAGCGATCCACCTCCTCCAGGGCTTTCAACACAACTTCCTGTTGAGCTGGGCACCACTTCATAATGTCAAAGAATGACAATGAAGTCTTTTGTTTCTACAACTCTACAATGAAATCAAACTCCGAGTTAATCCTCATTTGATACCTAGGAATGGTAGGTGGGTTACCCTTGTTATGAGAGTTAGATGGCCCTTTTGGGGGTGGTGGATTTTTATCCGCATTTTGATTAGGTGGGACCATGTTGTTGGGAGGTGTAGATGTAGTAAATGGGCCCGTATTCTGATTTATCAAGAAGTGACCACCTTTGGACTGGAAGGCTTGGGCATCATACACATCTTCCTCTGGTTCATTATCTCCCTACATGGGAAACTATTATTGTTCCTCAACGGTCTCATACGTCATAGCAGTGTTTACTGACCCATTATCTTGATTCAAATTTCCTTGTGGAGGATGGGAGTCAACTTGCACAATATTCACCATTTTCTCCATCTCTGGGCAGTTAACCTCAGAATGCACTGCTGTATCATGCAACCTACACCAATTAGTCATGAAATTGATAACTACAACATTTGCAGTGTGTGGTTTATCATTAGTAGAGTGTTAGTTATGGGGAAATCCCCCATTGTTGGGTCCAATGTTCCACTACCTATTGTTGTTCGACCTCGGATTGTATCTCCTATTATGATTTTGATATTTTTGGTTAGAGGAATTTTGGTTCTGGAAGTTCCTATTGGTATTGTGGTTTGAATTCTGATTAGAGTAAATCCCCTAATTGTTATACCCCCCTTGATTCTAGAAATTTTGGTTTTGGTTGGAAGGAGGGTTATGTCTAAGTTTTTCTATATCATTGGACATTTGAGACATAATCTTTTTGAGAGTTTCCACCTCATTAGTCAATTGAACGGTTTGTTGATTTTCTACCGTTTTCCCCATAGATGGTTGATTAACAATGTTTGACCCTCCCACTTGATTGTTATAGCTTGGTGGTTGTTGAGACCAATCTTGCACACCATTGGTGAAGAAAGGTAGAGGGGGTGGGGTTTGTAACTCAGGCATAGGCCCATATTGGGAGTATGACATCCCTGGGACCGTATTATAGAAAGGAGGGTTAGGCATTTGATATCGTACAGGAGGAAGAACTCCTCCTAAACTCCCTATTTACAAGCTTATCTGTTGTTGTAACTTGATAGCTAGGTGATAAAACTTAGACAAAGAATTAATGTCAACAACAACATAAGTCCTTTGCAAAAATAGCCAATCAAAGGATCAAGAAATCTTAAGTATGCCAAGATGGCAATATTTTCAGCAACTAAATAAGGATCCTTTAGCCTTTTGTACATTCTCTGAAATTTAGTATTGAATAAATGCAATGGTTCATGATGTTCCTTCCTTATGGTGGAAAATTGGTGGTACAAAATGGAAGGGTCTACATATACCCAGAATTGGTTAATGAAAGCATTTTCTAAGTCTGGCCAACTTAGGATAGACCCCTGTGGCAGATTCAAATACCAATTGTATGCCATATCTCCTAAAGAGTAAGGAAATAACCTACATACCACATCTTGATGGGCTACCTGAGCACGAGTACATGAATCCTTAAAATCTTGTATATGCTCCTCAACGCTTCTTGATTCTCCATGCATATATTTGGGATAGAATCTCTTCAGATTCTTGAGAAAATTATGTATACCACCAGGGATGGTTCCTAGTGGGGAGGGATTGTTTGTGAAGAAAGCCATGGGTGGTGGTGGAACTGGTTGAGCCTATTGGGGTGTGGGTGAATTTGGTTAGTAGGGTGGTATAAGTGGATTTGATGGGAACCCGGGTGGAGTAAGTGGTGGTGACAATGGTGGGATAAAAAATCTACGGGATTGGGGTTTGTATCTAACCGAGGTTTGAAGTTCTAAAAATGGTCCAGGATTTGTAGAAGACTTGAGAGCTCTTTCATACCTTTGCGGTGAGAATGACCCAATCTGAGCTAGCTTGTTCCTTCAGGCCCTTCTTCATAAAAATGGATAATCAAATACCTAAAGAAATGAAAATGATATATTTAAAGCTTTCATAAACAATGTGATCTCATTAGTATGATAGAATGCCATAAGTGAATCAAGAACAATAGAATTATATGTTATAAAATATTTGAACATGTCAAAATTAGTGATGGAAGCATTAAGAGAGGCTAAAGATAAAGGACCATGAGAATTCATAGCATGAAAGTAAGGCTCTAAAGATCTAGGGTTTACAAGGATATTCAATAAAAGCATAACCAACTAAAGGGATGATTAAACTAACACAAAAGTGAAAGTATAAATAGTTTAAAATCATATTTGAATGTTTGGGAAGAGGTAATTGCAAGGAAAATCTAGGGGTATGTAGGGTGATTAAAGGATAGGCATAGGAGAAGAAGTGTCAAACTCTAAAATGAAGATCTCCCAATAAATCACATAAGAAAAATAAAAAAATAAATCTAAAAGTAAGATATAATTATAAATAAATGTATATACAAAAATTCTATTATAAGCTAAATAAATAATTGTTCAAATATATTACACTTCTATTATACACATAAGAAAATAGAATGTTCCCATCCCTTAAAACCTAAACCCTTAAACCTTCTACCCTCTAACCTTAACCCTCTACCCTCTATATCTCTCCCACTCCCTCCATCTCTCTCTCAAGTCTCTCCCTCCTACCCCCTCTCCCTCTCTCAGGTATCTCTCTCTCTCACTCACTCTTATCTCAAGCTCCCCTCTAACCTCTGCCCTTAACCCTTAAACCCTAAAACCCTCTATCCTCTATTTTCTATCCTTACACCCTTAAACCCTATACCCTCTACCCTAAACCGTTAACCCTTAAATCCTAAACCCTTAAACTCTCAACACTAAACCCTTAAACCCTCTACCCTAGATAATCTTAACCCTCTACCCTCTATCTCTCTCCCACTCCCTCTCTCTCTCTCAAGTCTCTCCCTCTGTACCTCCTCTCTCCTCTCTCTCTCCTCTCCTTCTCAAGTCTCTCCCTCTCTCTTCCCTCTCTCTCTCTCCCTCTCCCTCTCTCTCTCTCTCAAGTTCTCCTCCTACCTCTCTGATCTCTCCTCTACTTAACCCTAAACCCTTAACCCTCAAACCCTAAACCCTTGTACCCTCTACCCTTAACCCTCTAACCTCTATCTCTCTCCCACTCCCTCTTAAGTTCTCCCTCCTACCCCCTCTCCCTTCTAAATCTACCTTAATCCTTAAACCATAAACCTTATACCCTCTAACCCTTAACCCTACTCCTCTATCTTCTCCTCTACTCCATATCTCTCAAGTTCCTCCTCCTACCCTCTCCTCTCTCTCCCTCTAACCTTAACCTCTACCCTATGTCTCCCACTTCTCAAGCTCTCTCTCACTATTCACTCTTCTATCTTTTAGCTCCCTCTAGCCTCTACTCCTTAACCTCAACCCTTAAAACCTAAACCCTAAACCCTCTACCCTACTCTAACCTCTACCCTATCATCTTCTCCTACTCTCCTCTATATCTCTCTCTCTCTCTCATGTCTCTCCCTCCTACCTCCTCTCGGGATCTTTCCCCTCTACCCTTAACCCTTTAACCATAAACCCTTGTACCCTCTACCCTCTATCTCTCTCCCACTCCCTCTCTCTGTCTGTCAAGTCTCTCCCTCCTATCCCCTCTCCCTCTGTCAAGTCTTTCTCTATCTCTCTCTTACTCCTATATCTCTCAGGCCTCTATCCTTCACCCTCTACCCTTAAACCCTTAAACCCTCTACCCTCTATTGTTAACCCTAAAACCCTAAAACCCTCTATCCTCTACCCTCTACCCTTACACCCTTAAACCCTATACCCTCTACACTAAACCCTTAAACCCTCTACCCTCTACTCTTAACCTTATACCCTCTATCTCTCTCCCACTCCCTCCCTCTCTCTCTCTCTCAATTCTCTCCCTCTCTCAGGTCTCCCTCTCACACTCACTCCCTCTATCTCTCTCCCATTCCCTCTCCCTCTCTCTCTCCCGCTCTCCTTATTGCAAACATAACATGATCCTATTGGTAATGGAGCCTGCTTATCTTCTTGATTAAAAAGTTTTATTTCAGTCACTCTCTATCCATCCATCTATCTCCCTCTCTATATATTTATCTCTTTAATATCTACATATCATTCTCTCCTCTCCCTCTTTATCTATCCCTCTCCTTCTCACCTTCTCCTTCTCCACTTCTCCTTCTCCATACCTATCTCTATCTTCCTATCTATCTCTATCTCCTTACCCCTCTCTCTCTCTTTCTCTTCCCCCCTCTATCTCTCTCTTTCTATCCCTACCTATCCCTCTCTATATATTTAACTCTTCCATTGAGCTATATATCCTTCTCTCCTCTCTCTTTATCTCCCCATATCCTTCTCTCCTCTCACTATCCCTCTCCTTCTCCTTCTCCTTATCCATCTCTATCTCTATCTCTATCTCTGTCTTCCTATCTATCTTTATCTTCTTACCCCTATCTCTCTCTTACCCCTCTAACTCTCCCTCTCTTTCTATGTCTCTCCCTCTCCCTCTATATATTGAGCTATCTCTCCCTCTCTCACCCATCTTCTTCTCTCTCCCCCTCTCTACATATCGCTCTCCCTCTCTCCCCCCTCTTCTTTTTCTCCATCTTCTACCTATCTCTCTCCCTCTCTCCCCCTCTTCTCTATCTTCCTCTTCGACCTATCTCTCTCCCTCTCTCCCCCTCTTCTCTACCTCTCCTCTACCTATTTCTCTCCCTTTCTCTCCCTCTCTCTCTATCTCCCCCTGTCTCTATCTCTCCCCATCTCTCCCTCCCTCACTCCCTCCCTTTCCCCTATATATCTCTCTATCTCTACCTCTATCCGCCTTTCTCTTCCCATATATCTCTCTATCTCTATTTAAACTAAATATTTTCTTTTTATAAATTATATATATTATTATTATTTTAAATTTTGTTTATTTATAATTTTATATTTATTTACACAATATGTTTTTTAAGACCTATTTAATTCAAAAGTATATTGATATTATAACATTTATTGTAATTATTTATAATATATATACATATATAGTATATTATTTATATTATTAATAACTATTATATTAATAATATAAATATTATACTATAGACATATATATTATAAATAATAATAAGTAATATACTATTGCAAATATAGATATACTATATACATAATAATATAAATAATATACTATAGACAAATATATTATAAATAATAATACTATATATTGTAAAATAACACTATTACAAACATGGAGGAGAAGTTAAAATTAAAATATGTTCATTGGTTGGGGGTTCAAGCGGACGTCGACTAAGAGTCCACTCGAACCAACCCGTCGATTATTTTTTTACATTATATTAACTTTGTTCAATCATTTTTTTAAATTATTTTGAAATGGTTTGATCAAACTGCCTTTGGGGGGTTCGAGAAAACATGTGTTCGCACAAACCACCCTTTCCCCTCTTCTCCTCTCTAGCACCAATTTCCCCTCTTCTCCTCTCTAGCACCAAAAATGTCCAAAATTTTTCCCTTCGAAGCTTAGGTTGAGGATGAAAATGGAGGAGACTTCACAAACCCAACTGGATGATAGTATTCCTCGGAATGAGCTATCCAACAAATATAATTTTAATATTTTTTGGTTTTATTATGTATTTGTTTTTTTAGTTTTATTAAACATAGCTTTTTCACCGAAAATCAAACTCCTTGTTCTCCACATCTAGAAAAATAGGAGATTGTCAAAAAGAATTAAAAAATATGAGTGCACCAGATATCGAAGTCCTTGATCCAATAAAAAAAATAATTTCGATGCATACAAAAAAAGTCCGCCTATGTCTGAATTGTAATTGGTTGACTTCAAAACTTGATTAAGAAAAAAAAATTCAATAAAAACTATGAGACCAATTGGAAGCACTAGATATCATAGTTACAAATCTAAATTCAAAAGAATTAGAATTTTATCCTTCATGGAAAAAATTTATGTTGTATACGGTGAGCGTCACTCCTTAAAAATGTTGTTTGTTCAAAAAAACTAGTTTTCAAAGGAGATGGAAAAAGAAGTGCAATCTGATTCCAATTTTTTTGAAAAAAGTATATTTAGAATGCATAGACAAAATTTCACAAATCACTAGTTTGCATCATCTTCAAATTCCTCACGGTTTAGCCACTATAGGTGCCTGCAAGTGAAGATTTAGTGAGAAAAAATTATTTTAGTCTCGAGTTTGGCCAAAAATTGTAAACTAGTATTGTGGGATCACCCCTAATACAATTGCAATAACAATGCTTGTGGCATCCCTATAAACCTCTAGGGAGAAATAAGGGATATATTGTTGATTTAAAATCCAAAGGATGAAAAATCCCCTTTGGGTCAATAATTAAAAAGTTAATCAAATGAATCAAAGCTATTATATCAACATACAAAAACCCCATGTAGGATTTTTATGATGCAAAAACATAAACTTGGGTTGGACTCATATTTATTTTATTGTTGTATGAATAATTTGACTTGATATGAAATTACTCACATAGGTCAAGGATGACACCTCTTATAGGAATAGGATTTATATGATATCAGGAAAAAAACAATGGTCAAATCAACCATTTCTTATATAAGCTTCCCCTTCATGGGTAGCATCTGCAAAGGAACTGTCTAGGTAATATAACCCTAGAAAGGGTTGTATACCACTTAACAATTCAGATAAATATGGAATAGAAGACAAAACTACATAGTTTACGCCTTGATCCATTTGGAAGCAAGGCATGTAGGCAATCTGGGAAATGAAGGATGCTCCCAATACTTGGTGTTCAAGAATGAGGTTTAGGGTAAGAATGCCAAGTAAGAAAATCTGAAATATTACTCAAATAAAATAAATTCATATGGAACGTATTTGAAATAATCACCTATGGGGGTCAGTGTAGGATCATGGGGGTCCAAACTAGGCCCTTAAGTGGCAATGAAAATTTAGAAAAACAGAGTTAGGCAACTTGACATAAAAATTTGAATAGGTTATTAACATAATTTGAAAATATGTAAGAACATAATTTGTAGAAAATTGAATGTAATTTCTAAAGACACTAGTCCTTTTTTAGAAAGAAATTAATCTATTTGGTGAAAATTTTAATTTTCAATTCAATAGTACTAAATTTTTAGGAAAAAATAAAAAACAAGTGTATGTCTGACCAACCTTAGTACAAGAAAAAATAATTTTTCTTTTCAAACTTTCAATATAAGTAGAGGACACATGCCCGGATGTGTCGTATTTTTTTATAATTTTTTTTTAAGTAAATAATTAGTTATGAATTTTTTATTAGAAATTTTTAAAAATATTAAAACTTTTTTGTCTGACCACCATAACTTGGTCAAAAATTTATGAAATTTAATTTTTATATTTTATCCTATAGTATCAGAAGCATAGAATGTGTCACATCTTTCAGATTAAAAAAATGTGAAGCCATTCGAGAAGTATAGATGTTTTTCAATCAGCCTATCAATCAGGACATTAGTCATAATGCATGTTGAAAATCAATAATAATTATCTATTAAATTAAAAATAAGGCATATCTTATATTGGTGGAAAGCTAACAATTTTCTCAATAAACCCTTTTCGTTTCATCAAATTCGAATTAAAAAAAGTCATCAACCACTTTTTTGGCATATTGCCACTTTTTGGACCCCCATGATCCTGCACTCACCCATGGATTGCTTGATTCCCTAAGGCTTTTAAGAAATTTTTGGAGGTGGTATTATAGTCTTTGAATATTAATTATATACCCCTAAAAGATGGAGACCTTGGTACACTCCTAATAGGAAGTGTGGTCTTTAGGGAAGCGACTCAAGACTGATTAGTCCTGATGAGTCTAAGACTCTATCTAGAACACATGCCTATCCTGTGATAGATTCCTAACTTATTTTTAGGTGGATTCCTATTCCAGATATATGAATAGATGGATTCTTTGTTTCATATGAAAAAATGACTAAACTGTCATGCCCCAAATTTTCACTAGAAAATGCAACAATTTTTTTTAATCAACTATTAAGCTAATTAAAGTTCTAAGTGACCATAGATCAACATTAAAGATATTACCAATATTATTGATATCTAAAATAGCATGCTTGTTTAATGTTTCTCTTTGTATATTAGCAACTCCCACATCCTTGTGTTTTATCTATAATTTTTTTCACCTAGCACAACCATTATGGAACATAGTATCAATATAAATTTCTTGATTGACTCATAAGATAATTTAGCGAAGAAGACTCTATTAGTGTGTCTCCCATAACTATCATAATTGCAATTTATCTAGCATGAATATTGCATTGCTTCATTTACATGACATACAAGGGTATAATTAATGCTAGCAAGGTTTATTTTATTACAAGTGAAGATAGATCCCCTAACACACCCATAATGGAGTAACATGTATGGTTGTTTTAATCTTTTGAGGTTATTATTGCTTGATTAACAAAGAACATTACCATCTAGCTCAAAATACCCTTTCCCCACTCTAATTGTCATCATTTAGATTCACAAATAATATACTTTTTATAATAATATTTCAATACTCTATTTCTAGTACTTTATAGATGATTCCATCATCTTCTTTCGTCAACATTATCCTTTTAGGCTTTAATTTGTATTTACACTTTGATTATAATTGTCCCTCATATTTTTCTTTTATTTAAGTTGGTAATAGAGTGGTAATGATGGTTAACTATAATTTCTTTTTTATTTTATGAATATAAAAATAACATAGATTTAAACTAAATACATCCCAAGAAATTTACCACACATATTTTTTAATTAAATTATAAACTCGTAATATAATTGAGTTTCTTTAGATTTGGTAGAAATTAATTTATTATAGTCACCTACAATATTATTATTTTGGTTTCTTTGAAAATAATAATAGCATGGATGACTTTGTTATCACAGTTTATTCATTGATAATATTATTTAAAATTGTACTACTATATTATTATGTGTTCCTAAATTAAATATTAAAATCAATATCATGCCTCTTGCTAGCACTATTGACCATTAATAATAATAATATTATCCTTACTAAATTGTGATTCATCCATAATAATATTATTACACTCTTCTACATGGCATTGACAATTTTATTCCTCAGTAATGATAGTATTATTGTCTCATCAATTCTTTAGACATTTATAATGTTATAGTTATAGGTTCACACTTGAACCTTTATTATTTAACTAGTAATCGACATTAAAAGTATTATTATTTATTGACAACTCAAACATTAGAACGAGATCATGTTGATATTTAATTGTTAATAATTTTTCTTTTTTGAACAATATTATTATGAAGAAACCAATAAATAATCTTGAATCATAATACGAGAGATGGTTATGGAACTTCAATACTCAAAATTATTATTTATATTTACTCTCAAATATTCATTGTTAATACCACTTGCATTTAACCAAGTAAATAATACTAATATTAAATCCTTAATTAACTTCAATATAATGTTGTAACATTATTATTATCATTAATGGAATAATATATCATTATTTTATCTCATACTATTATTGCTGACATTTTTGAAATTAATAATACTACCTCAATAATGACGATATTAGCATCACATATCCAACACTAAAATTCGTTGATAACATTGTGATTGTTTAATCTAATTTTTTTTTCTTATTAAAGATTAACCCACATTAAAGACAATAATGATGCTGATTAATTTTTAACAACATATTATCACCATCTAACCAAATAAAATTGCTATTGTTAAATTGAAATATAAGAACAATAATAACACATTTAATCTATACAATTAATAGTATCAATTTTCTATTTACACTCTTTAAATAATTCTATCATTTTCTATTTAATAACTAAACATACCATATGTTTTTTAATTGACATAATGGTTTTACATTAAAAATAGGAATCTTCCTGTGCAATATGATCCAATTATAGTTACTGCTGTAGTTTTCATTTGTTATTGTATATGCTGCGATTTTAGTTGTTATTATAGTCTCATGCAATTAATAGTTGCTGTTGTAATTTTCATTTGCTGCTGGATATGCTGCAATTATAGTTGCTATTGTAGTCTTATTTGTTTTTTTATATGTTGCTAATCCAATTTTTTTGTTTACTGCTTTATTTTCTGCTGTAGTTAAAGTTCATCATTACCATTAAATTCACTAACCCAGCTCATGCCATACTATGATGCCCATACTGTAATGTAATGTTGATGTCCTTGCATTTGGATTGTGACAGGAAACAGACTTTTAGCAACTTAGGTGCCTATATTTGCAACTACTTCAATCTGCTATCATTTGTGTTATTAATTTCTGAACTTTGAATATTAATGAGGATGGTGACTCTCGCACACTATCGCCCAGAAGGTCAAAAACCTAGGAAAAATATAAAATATAAAAATAAATTAGGGGAGAGGAGCCAATACGTATGCGGGGGCCCTAACGTGCGATGGGACATGCGCTTGTTGGGGCCCACACCTATACGCCGGTCCTCCACAACTTAAAAACAAATTCATCCATAAATAGGCACGATGAAATCAAACATAAATCAGATATAAAATGCACACTCAATAGCATTAATTTAAAAACAAAACAAGTACATGCTGGCAGCCAAACATGATGAAGTGTATCCAACTTGTAGCTGACATATAACAAGTAGCATTCCGACATGGAATTTAAATAGCCTAAACATTAACACATGCACCCTTCCCCGTAAACTGGTAAACCCAACTTTCGCACCAATGTAGGCGTCACTTTCACATTAATCACAACTAAACAACATAAACAAGGTGCCAAGTCAACAACTTTGAAACCCATCCGACCCATCTTTGACTGATTGGCAAACCCATTACAAGAATGTTTCCCATCGTAGCATAACCAAACTAACACGCAAATGCATTCGCCTGTCCCGTCTACCATGAGATCTACATCACGTATCAGCTTGAATCTGTCCCATCTTGCCAAGTAGGGTGTGCACGTATTGGAGCCAAATGCAAATATCCCACTTGCATCCATTTAACACTCCTATAAGACCACCATTATTCAAAACAAAAACATGGAAACAATTTCAAACAATCCACCAAACCAATCAAGTAAAAAATTAATGGTTGAAATCAATCAAATCTCCAATTCATATGAACAAAATTCAAATTCAAAATAGGACAACAATTTATTTCACCACACCAAACAACCATCAATCAAATTCAAATAATTCCCAATTCAAATGGCCATGAAAACCAACAAATATTCAGTTATTCTATAGTGAGCGACATAAGAAAAGGAGGAGTGACAAGCACATAATTGAACGAGTTAACATCAAGGGGAGGTGACAGCTCAGATTCCAGTGCACTAGCATCCATATTGTACTAGGTTTTCCTTTTCACACTTGTTCTTCATTACAACCATTACTATTTTCCATTTCTAAGCTTTGTATTGATCTTCATTACAACCATTATAGTCATAGGTTTTTGTTTATGTTTCCCTAGGGTTTATATTGCAAATATTATAGTCACAGGTGTTTCTTTATGTATCGGTAGGGTTTATATTGCAAATATTGCAGTCATAGGTTAGCATATGTGTTCCATAGGGTTTATAATGCAAATATTACAGTCTTGGTTTACCATTTAAAGCTTTCCCTAGGGTTTATTTTCCAAATAATACAGTCATTCGTTAGCATATACATTCCCTAGGGTTTATATTATAAATATTACAGTCATAGGTGAGCATATGTGTTCCATAGGGTTTATAATGCAAATATTACAGTCATGGTTTACCATTTAAAGCTTTCCCTAGGGTTTATTTTCCAAATAATATATTCATTTGTTAGCATATACATTCCCTAGGGTTTATATTGCAAATATTGTAGTCACAATTTACCATTTATGTTTCCCAAAGGTTTATATTACAAATGTTATAGTCATAGTTTACCATTTCAGTTTCCCTAGGGTTTATATTACAAATATTATAGTCATAGTTTACCATCTCTATTTCCCTAGGGTTTATATTGAAAATGTTACAGTCATAGTTTAGCCTTTCTATTTTAGTAGGGTTTATATTGCAAATATTACACTCATAGTTTAACATTTTTGTTTGATAGGTTGTGCATTATCATTCACTCTGATTTTCATGTGTCTCAATGGTTCTGCATTATCATTCACTCTACTTATCATAGTATCATAGGTTTCGCATTATCGTTTATATGGTAAACATTGGTCATGGTTTACCATTTCTATTTCATAGGTCCTGCATTATCATTCACTCTGCTTATCTTATTCTCTTAGGTTCTAAATTATCATTCACTTGAGTTATATTATTTGCATAGGTTCTGCATTATCATTCACTCTAGTTATCTTATTCTCATAGCTTCTACATTTTCATTCACTCTGGATATCTTATTCTCATAGGTTTTGCATTATTAGTCACTAAAGTTTCCATTTTAAGAAGGTTTTTTTTTCATCATTTTCATATGTTTTTGATTCATCAATCAACAAATATTTATGCCTGTCAATGAGTTCATCATAGACAATATATGTGAGCTTTGTTAAACTCTTACTGTTTTTCATTCGTAAGCTTTCTGTTGTTCAAACATGAGTTTGGTTCTCACTTTTCTATGCATGAGAATGTTAATGTTGTAAACGCTTAAGAGATATGAGATGTTCTTAAACTCTTACTCCCTTGCATAGTTTGTAATTTTGTGCTTCTTACTCCTCTACTTCCTTATGTCGCTCACTCCATAATAGATGTAACTCTCTAAACTGTTACAAAAGATAATCTCAATTGAAATGCAACAAACTAAAAAGATAACACATACACAAACTAAATAATCTTTTGTTCAAGCATCACTCTCTTCATACATATAATGATAACTGTTAAAGAATTTGTGTTTCATAGTTTACCATTTATCTTTCCTAGGTTCTGCATTATCATTTACTTTGGTTATCATATTCTCATATGTTCTGCATCACAAACTAATTATTCTTCTATTCAAGTATCACTCTCTTCATACATATAAAGATAATTGTTAAAGCATTTGTGTTTCATAGTTTACCATTTATCTTTCCTAGGTTTTGCATTATCATTTACTTTGGTTATCATATTCTCATATGTTCTGCATCACAAACTAATTATTCTTCTGTTCAAGCATCATAGGTACATAGATGTATTTCATAGTTTACACTCTCTTCATACATACATATAGATGTATTTCATAGTTTACCATTTATGTTTCATAGGTTATGCATTATCATTGACTCTGCTTATCATATTCTCATATGTTCTGCATTACAAAGTGATTGTTTTTCTGCTCAAGCATCACTGTTTTGATTCTAATTATTCTGTGTAGATGGCCAAGGGCAATGTAGTGGTGACCCATACTGGGAACAAAAAAAAAGAAAAGAGCCACGACAAGGTTGCCTACTAAGAAACGAGGATGCAGATTCCCCCCTGAAATAGATCATGTTGCACAAGTAGATGAGGTTTCTACTCCTCAAATACCGCAGATTGAGGTTTCTACACCTCAAATACCGCAGAAGGTAAAACAAATATAGAAGCTGTGGTCTGAGGATGACATGAAAAGGGAACTCTATGACGTTGAAGAGAATGACATGTCGATAAGGGGGGCTTCCAAAAAGTGGTCAATCCCAACAGCCACACTATCCAAATGGCTAGGGGGTCTAACAACAACTTCCAAGAAAGGTCCGCCAACAGTCCTCACAGAAGAGAAAGAAAATCGCATTGTGGAATGGTGCGAGCAAATGGCTGATATTGGTCATGGTCTTGAGATAGTCAATCTTAAGTCTGAGGTTGCTCAAATATGTCAAAATAGGCCAAACCCTTTCACCAATGGCTTCCTAGGGAAGTCCTGGCAGACATCCTCAACTCGCATTACGAACTGCTGAAGGCCTAGACAAAGATAGGGCATTCAATCTTAGACCTGATGTTGTAGATGCATTCTACAAAACACTGTCTGCAACATACAAAGCCATGCCATATGGTCCTGATCGCATATGGAATTGCGATGAAACTGGCATCCAAGCAGGCAAAAATGGGTCCATGAAGGTGCTCGCAAGAAAAGGTAGCAGGAATGTCTCTTACATTATCCCAAAGAGTCATGAATGGATAACCATTCTATGTTGTGTCAATGCTGTCGGGCAGAGCATTCCGGGATTCTACTTGTTCAAGGGGAGTGCAAACGTAGATAATTACATCATAGATTGTGAACCAAGTGCTTGCATGGCAGCCCTGACACATGCATGGATGACCAAAGACTTGTTCATAGATTGGTTGACCCACTTCAAAACCTCCATTCTAGGTGGTGTCTCGCCCACGAATAGGGTCTTGTTGATCTTTGACGGCCATGGAAGTCACGTAGCGCTCGAAACCATCCAAGAAGCAAGAGATATCGGTATAGATTTGTTAACATTGCCATCACACACATCACATAAGCTACAACCATTGGATGTGAGTGTGTTTGCACCTTTCAAAGCTTACTTCAAATCAGAACGTGCAAATTTTTTGTCAAGGTTTCCAAACATTGAAGTGAGGAGGAGAGAACTTGCAATGTTAGGCAACAAAGCAATGAAAAGAGCTTTGG